>JAUJYV010000152.1:0-85279 GCA_033995625.1 Ophyiulus pilosus
GTTCTTGACAATTTGGCCGTAATAAATGGCTGCCCAGATTAACCGGTGTCCAGATAAAGCGGAATCCACTGTATATAAAGTACTAAACCATTTTAGTAAAAAAAAAAAAAATTCCCAAATTTAGTAACGTACTATATTTTGCTAAATCATAAGAGAAAACACTGACAATGCTTTCAAAATTGCACCTTAGGGATACATAACGTTTACAAGCTTATTTTAATATTGTTATACATTAATGATAACTAACTGCCTTCCTATAAATAATAACGTAAACAGCTTTATGATCTAGTTTATGTATTAGGCACATCATTAAAGCTTACTATAAAAGTTTTTAAAGGTACGAATGCGTGTTTATACTTTCAGTATGAATATTACTAACGATTCCTAACAGTTGAAATCTTGCACTAATGAAATTAAAGAAGGATTTAGACTGACTGGAAGTCCAAAAATTGTCCAAAAGCTGCAACAAGTGTTGCAACAAGTTGAAAAGTATTTAATATTGCTGGAATATATTTGATAAACCTTGACAAATATTTCTACAGGCGTAAGAATAAGACTATGTCAGGTAGAATTAATGAAATTCCCTAACAATGGCAGAATTAATTAATTGTGGCGCTGATCTTTAATTACAATTCAAAACAAACTTCCTCGGCAATTCTTACTCTCCCTTATTACTTCCTGAATAATGATGCATAAACCATGAAATATTAAAGTGAGTCTTGCCACAAATTTCACAAGCCCTAATGATGAATTATTGAAGACAAACTCATTCAATACTTGGTTCCAATCATCTTACTACTTAATGCGATTGGAAAACTTTCCATGAAGCGGTTTTCCATGCGTGTTTCCATGTGGGAAATTCCCATTAGAGCAATATGTTGAGAAAATAATGAAGATTGTATAGGGCCAAATAGAAGCACGTGGGATATATGGCTATTTTGTAAGCTAAATAAGGCTTCCTGAAATACTTATAGGCTATTGCAATGTTTTTCAAACGTTGTACCGAGAAAATTTAGGGCTATTATTTGAATTAATAAACAATTACCAACATGTGCTACATGCAGTTATACTGGTTAGAGAACAGAGTATTGAGTAGCCAATACTTTAAACCGCAGTATACCAATTTAAGAGCCGTCAATGTTCACAACAAAAATATACCAAACACATAAAACGACGATACAAATGAAATTAAAAAAACGACAACGACAAATGCGGCAACAATATGGAAATACTGTTTCTCATTTTCCATTTTTCAGAGTCAAAATGGCTGCCAAGAAGACGTAGTTTATATAAACATTCTTGGTAGCTATCTTGGCTCCAATTTTGAGTGTGCAAAAAAAGAAAATGCTACTAATGAGGATGTGAGGGGACGGAAACATTGATGGAATTTACAATCACGACACTGTAAGCAGGCACAAGTGACACGCACACCTATTTCGGATTACTTACATTCGTCTCGATCATTGGCGGTCACAGTGATTACAGTGTGCTGGACATCCTCATTTTCATCAACTTCTGCCTCATATAGAGCTTTGTCAAAGTAGGGCGGATTGTCGTTTTTGTCGGCAATGCCAATGCGGATGAATTTGGTCACTAAAACAAAAAAGAAGGAAAATAGCAGATCACTTACACTGGTCTTTATCAATGGCGGTCACCGTCAGGACAGTGGAATAGATATCGGCGTCTTCGCAGACACTGGCTTCGTACAAGAACTTCTCGAAGACGGGAGGGTTGTCGTTTTTGTCGCCGATGGTGATTCGGAGATACTTAGTCACTGAAACGTTATTGAGAAATAAAAGCAAAATGATGACTCGTGCCTACTGTTTTGCGCTGAAATTGTTTCCAGGAAATGTACAGAGAACAGTACAGTGGAAGCCTTGTAGAAACAGCAAAAGAGGAGAGTTGAGATGAGGTGCTATCTAGAAAATTAGATCTGAAAGGAATGCTTTCCGGTATTATAGGCGAAGAAGAGAAATTGAGAAAAATATAGTTTAGAAGACAAAGAGCGAAATATAGATTCAAAGAAGCTTCTTAAGAATTTTCACGTAATTAGAAGTAATCGTTCATTAGAGAGTTTGAGCCAGAAACGTTAACGAAACGATAACGAGAACGATAGACAGTTCTGGCGGCCCGGAATGCTTCGCATAGGGTAGTGCTTGACATTCCGGGCCGCCAGCGCTGTTTCTCGTTATCGTATTGTTAACGTTGGCTTGCTCAAACTCTCTATTATATACACTAAATGGAATAGTCATGGAAATTATTAAATCAGCGGATGACATCTAGAATATTTTACCAATTTTTTAAAATATATTACAAATTAAAAATTTGGTGAAGCAAATATACTTCGGATTGTATTATTTAGTAGGTATCGTGTTTAAGGATATTTCCATTTTTTTGCAGTTTGTAAATATTTACAAAAGTACATTCTAGTACTCATTTCGGATTGCTTAAAATATCTCAAATGCTAGATTAATGTTCGATTTATACCCTGCTAGAAAGACAGTTACTACTTGCCCTGCATGTTGAAGAAAAAGTTTCTTTGTATAAACATAAAGCCAGCAGTACCATAATTGAAAGATTTAAAGATGAAACTTATGTAGTTTTTTAAACGAAATTGAGGTAGCATATTGCATTGATACGTCAACAATATCAAGATGGACTTAAACGCATCCGCAATGTTATCAAAAAAATGTTTGTGCTTTAAGCTGGAATTTCCATATGGAAAAGTTAAATTTGCCAAGCTCAATATTATATTTCAAAATGATAAATATTACATTCAGAAGATCTGAATGCTCGATAAGACGACGTCTGCTTTTATTGTTATTTACATATTTTTTCGTTTTTCCTCAAGAATGGTGCTTCTTGCCTGACTTTTCAGAAGTTTATTGATTTTGTCCGACTGAATGTCGGTTGCCAGACTGTTTCTAACCGCAAATAAACTTGCACGAAGTATTTCAAAGCAAAACGCCCTACAAAGAACGTTTTCCTTCCCTAATGTTTTATACAAATAGCAACAATTTTTTTTTTATAAATATAGGCTCTTTCATAGTTGCCCAATAAAAGCTAGAAAGAAAAGAGGAGGTAAAAATGATTGTTGCAACTTCAACCATTTTTAAGCTTCACCAGCGAGTATTTACAACAAAATACGAAATATTTTGAGCTATTTCATTAAAAAAAGCACAAATATTCCTTAAAGAAGAAGTTCATTTTTTAAGTTAAAATGACTAAGTTATTTGCAACTTTGAAAGCATGTAAAGAAAGGCACAACAACGACAACAAAGATAAAAAATAGAGTAAACTTAAAACGTTTTAGGTAAAGTCAAACCTTCATGAAATCAACACAATGAGTTAGAAAGAAGCAACGAATACAATGCTGAAATGTTCACAAATTCTGCTTTGACTGGTACAACAATTAATACGACAACAGCACTTATTTTCAGTAATCTGCTCATTAATATCATCGCTACTCAACATGACTGCCATATATACAGTACACAATAACTTGTAAAAGAGCCGATGAACTATCTTACTTTCTAAAGAATTATTTTCCGACTACTTTTACCTCAAATGCAACATCATAGACATACATAGACATCATAGACATCATAGTCATAACATAATAGAAATCGGACCAAAACTGCTATACAAATTAGTCTAAATTAGACTCCTAATAGTGAAATATAGATAAAGAACACCGACAAAGGATGCAATTTTTTACGTTTTATAATCTTATAAAAATTCAAAAATAAAAACAGGCAGTCGGAAAAAAGCAACATTTCCTTTTGACTATAAAATGCCAGAAGCGTATACGAAATCCAATTTTTTTCCAGATGAAATTGGCAGTTTATCTCGATTGAAGCTTTTCTCTTCTAAAACCTCAAAATTTTGTGGCAATAAAAGCTGAAGAAATGAAGGAAAAAAACTGATAAACTTGATCATCTCAGGATAACGAATCGCATGTTGCAGAATTTCCTACATTTTCTTTTGCTATATTTTCATATTAATAGAATAAAAAATAAAGTATTCATAAAATAATTTAATTATATACTTTTCAAAAATAGAATGCAAATGTAAATTTCGATATAACTCAAATGGAATAGCGTCATTATACGTAATGCATACTTATTGTTTCAGTTATGTAAAATTAACAATTTCTTACAATCCATGAAGATTAGCAAAATTATGTCCGTTATTTGTTTATATTTCATGAAACATTACAATTTTGTAATCCTTAAAGAAATGCGCAAAATATAAATTGTATTTGGGAGTACCTGAGTAGGTTGTAAATTAATAAAACGGTGGTCAGTTCATGAACTATAACCATGTTTAATCGAGTCAAAAAATTAAGTTTGAACTTCTATATCATGACATCATGTTTAGATAACAAAATCCATATTTCTATATTAGTGTAGTCATTACATAAAATTGATATTTCTATGAAAAGGCATTTAATCGTAATGAAAAATCCACAGAGTCAAAATACGAACTTTTAGAGTTCACATAAATATCTTAACAACCATTAATTTTCAATACCTATACTGAATTAGTTTCAAATATGGTTTAATGAAAATGCTGTACATTTGCAAGCAACGTGTACAAATTAACATAAATATTTAGTGCTACTGAATAATTAAATAACGACCTATACGCTCATACGGTATATATTTATCTACCATATATTAAAAATAAAAAGATGGTAATGTGGCATAAGAGAGATTGAGCCAGCCAACGCCTTAACGTTAACCATAACGTTAGAGGCGGGAAGGGAAGAACCACTCATGACGTTCAGTTCGTGGCTCCTCCCCTCCAACCTCTAACTTTAAGGTTAACGTTAAGGTGTTGGCTGGCTCAATCTCTCTATTACTACAGTTTCTACACGCTTGTTTCCAATTTATATTGAAAATTATTATTCAATATTGCCAAAATCCCTGCTTGAATTTAATACCCCGTTTCAATACAGGTAAGTGGAAAACGATCTATACGTTTATCTAGTATGATAGTGCATAAACGATGTGCATAAACGTCCATGGCCCCATCGTTGCATAGCTCCATAGTTGGACCTTCGTATAAAAAGTTGTCATTGCAAAATAAAGACTGTTTTACAACTTCATAATGTATTTTATGCCAGCTCAAGGGTTCCAAATTGCCGAACACGAAAATGAAACTTCTTCCAACTGCGTTTATATTAGTCCATAATAACGAGATGAGTTTCGATAAGGGTAATGAGCGTCATGCAGGCAAGCTAGCGTGAACATAATACAAACGCATTAGACCGTTTACAAGCGCACGCCTATAAAAGACCTGCAGATAATGGTTTAAATTAAAAAGCAAGAATATGCAATATAGTTTCAACTAATTCGATAATGTTCCCCCTTTGGCGGCGCCAGAAAAATCAAATTTCTTCAAAGACACCCTACGATCAATCAGAAATTTTGCAACAACAACTCCTAATGGAAAACAATGCACAAAACAGTTGATGTCCATTAAATTAACAGTCATCAACTATACCGGTGTGAAAATGACGGGAAAAATCCCACGAGCCCAAGCTGCCAGGGGTTTCGAAACAACCAAGAAAATTCTTGAAGTGGCCCATTTGAAATCCAAACACCATTAATCCTATGGTGCATAGCGGGTGTGCATATAGAGCCCCAGTACAATTCTCAGTATATCTCCAGCCATTTGGTCACACACTAACGGCGGATTTCCCGATGCATTATAAAGTGCATTATAAATTTTATGAATATTCCATTTTCTATATAAGCGCTCGGTTACAACTTTAATGACGTTGCCGTGCCTGCATAACAGCTTTCGAGTTAATTAAAATTCCCCGCATATACGGCTTTTGGAGTTGCAGTCGAAATATGCGGGCGAGTCTAGCGTTTCATTAATAATAAAATAAAGCAAGATTGCTAAGCAAATGTTGCTATTCGGTAATGCAACATTGATTGCTAGATTAACATTATTGTGTTTATCTATGCGGTGGTTATTCAACGGGCTTAATGGTTGGAGCCCACGGTGCCAACGTGCAGCTGCATGGTCATGAATAGAATTTCTGCGTAGATTAATCGAATACCAATTATAATTTCCAATATTATTTTACCAACATGTGCGAATTAATTAAGACCAGCATATGATCAGGTTTGTCAACATCTTCAAAAATCTTAATTAACTGTTAAAATTTGCAGTTCTAAATGTGGATCAGATAAGAATGGTGAAAAAGTGAAGATTCAACATGCATAGACAGTTTTCGACAGATAACGCCTTTATACTGACTATAACTGTAATGGTGGGAAGCGAAGAACCACGCATGCGCACTCATGACGTTCAGTTAGTTCATCGGGTAGTTCAATGCAATGTTCCTCCCTTCCCGCCATTACTGTTAAGGTCAGTATAAAGACGTTGACTGGCTAAAACTGTCTAATATTATAATATATTTATGACTAATGAAATGGTGGGTGATCAGATGAGTGGACGTGTTTAAAAATCATTCTAATACGTGTAATATGTGCTAAAATATCTGTCAATTTATAAAGGTTATTCTTAATGCAATAACAGGATATTCATATCATATTAGCATGAAAGGAAACCAGACAGGCCCTTAAAATTCTTAGCACAGATCACATTGTTGACGAGCACATGGATCGATTGCAAGGATCATATAGGAGGCAAATCTTTCACAAAGTCCTAATGAATATTGATTAAGTAATTAAACCGAGACAATGACGACGTATAGATGCATGCATATATGAGGAACATGTATTTCAGTCTTATAGAATTCTATTATCAACGATAATATAGGGTTAATTGGAGCTATTCGTACTACAGAATAAGCTTATAAGTTTGATAAAAACACATCTTTTAGTAACACAAGATGCTGTATGTTAAGTATAAACATCTGGCAAATACTCCAGATTTTAGGCAATATATGTAGCAGATTTGATATTATAACCAAGTCTTGTTAAAGGAATATGGCTTGCCTTCATTATGCATTATTAATCTAATCAGGATACATGTGCAACCATCCATTTACGTGAACCATTTTTGATTGTTTGTGCAAACGAAATTCATACTTTAAGATATAATCTTATTTGCCATGTGAAATATACCGTGCTGAAGCTTACTTCGAGGCAACATAGAAACGTTTTCTTCATTTATTTAACAGAAATTAGATATGAAACCGAATTACGAAGGTGAAAACGTTAATAAAAATACTCGCAAAAAAGCTTAAGACCTGAATAAATTATGCTTTACGAAAAATAAAAATAACAAAAATATCATTACGCAAATACTAAGATAAGCAACTTATGCACCTGCATGTTTGCCAAAGAATGAATTTCCATCTGTTATGTAAATAAACATCAATAATATATATATTATAAAGAGCAAACTACATATTTTTGCAGAAAATTAAGGGAGACAAACATTTGCTTAGTTGGTTTTCATATACACGTAAATTGAGAGGAATTTTACCAGAAACTACAGTTGATATATAAGAAAAACGTTTCGCATTGTAAGATTATTATAACGTGATTTGAAATAGGAGATTCTGGAGCCATTTTCAAGATTAGCACGTGTTCTGTTTGCAAAAGTAGCAGCTGTTCAATGTTATTCTTCCTACACGCAGTAGTATATAAATGTAGGGACCTTGAGGCTAATGTGAAGATACGTGTAGGGGCTTTTGATAGCCATAATCTCAGAAGCACCACTCGGAATATTGACACAACACTCGCGTGGATTAATGAACTTTCTCCTAAGTAATCGACTATTTAATGGTGCTCCCATGTTGCAGATTAAGAAATGAAACATTGCCATCAAGTGGCAACCACCTGATGATGAATTTCCCGTTCCATCAAACGCTGGCCCAGCTATGTAATCAACCGAAAACTGTGCTGACCAGCACATGATGCTGAAATTCTATTAACAGGTGCTTAGCACGACAAGTTTCTTTTGGCCGATTGCACCAAATTCATGGTTACTAAATTCATAGGATTTTCTTCAGACAGGAGGGAGTGTTGAAACTGAATATGGTTACAATGATTCGAGAAAGAATCAATACAAATTTTTTAGCTTAAAAAATACAAAATAATGGGTAATGTATGATGACATAACTGAACATTTTGTAACAGTGGATAAACGCAAGCAGAAAATCGATAAAATTGGACCTGTTTCTGTTACTAATGGCCACGTTTGCATTGCAATTCATTAGATTATTCGAAAACGCATCAACTAATGATGCATTAGTAATTCGTAAGCCCTAGCAGCCCCGTTTAATTGCTTCTGCGATGCCATTAGGCCTAACCCCCGAACTCAACCTTGGCTAAGTTAATCCAATCGAAATTACAAAGTTCAGTTAAATTGCACGTACGACGTCAGCGATAATTTGTTGCAATATATCCAGCATAGCAATAAGCATAAATTAGCGTCGATAAAGGTAAATCGATATGTTGAAAATGCATTTTCATTCCGTAATCCAATTATGATTGGCTAAACATGCAGTTTGCCATTCCAAAACCTCATCCCAATTAACTTTAATGGATAGGACTTGTGCTGTTGGATGTTTAATGGCGATGCAGAAAGAGGGTCTATGCCTTCTCCTTACCATTTTCAAAAACATTCCCTAATGCAATTCATCATAACGGCAAAGCTTCCATAATGACATTTTCAAAATTCGCATAATATGAACGAAACATACTAGCTTTTGTTAGCGTTCAGTGTTCAATGGCACATTTGTTGTTAAATTGGTACTTGCCTCTCTAGGCACCATTAACATCTCAATTTCAGATAATTTGGTTTTTGATTCGGCATGCTAACTTCATTAATTGAAAACAACTGCAATCTCAACAGTCCATTCTGGCACAACTGAAACACGAGTTTACATTATTTTGTCCACCAGCAGTGTTACAACAAGAATTACGTAAATAACAATGTAATCAACCTTGATATCGCTCTTGAAGCTATCAAACATTTAATGATGCATTCATTACCTTTTCTTTAAATTCCAAAAAACACTGGAATCCTAGCTACAGTGGTATTAAGTAATTCAGAGTGCTTTCTATATAACCAAGATTTAAATGAAATATTAAACTCAGCGATGTATTCTGGCATCGATAAGTTGTAATTCCAACTCTCATTTTACAGGTAAATTCAAAAGTTTCTTCATGCTATATATGCAATGCGATTTTCTAATTATTACAATAATGACTAATTTTTATATTTAATTTGACTTCAAATTCCAAGGTTTTAAATGCGATGAATGAAATTCTAATAATTTTAAGCCATATCTTTGAAATGCAGACCACATTTCCGAAACTTTTAAAGGTTTTATTGCGGTTTCAGACGTTAAACATAATTAGAAAGTATAATTGACTAACCATCATACTAATACATGACGCGCCAACCACTTTGCGATACTAATCTAATAAATTTTGCATCCAAAGAATACGTTTGGCTGACCCCCCAAACTCTCTTGTCAAATTATTACCCGGGAAAAAGGAATATTTATTGAAATATCTTTCGTAATAAATTTTCCTAGTGTATTTTATGAGAAAGGAAATGGTGCTCTGCAGCAGCAAAACGTATAGAGAAGATAGCGGCAAAGTAATAGAAGGCATATTTCATCCTGGAAACAAAATTATGGAACAAATGAATCAAGATTACATTAAAATCACCATGATTTTGGCTGTTATTTATTGCGTTAAAAATTAAAGGTTAGAAGATTTCAAAGTTTGGATGCAGACATGGTTGGAGTTGTATATGTATTTATAGACTAACTTTTGGAATTAAAGCACTTCAATAACTTCAACTTCTGTAGAACATTTGGATATTTTTTTTCATTTCATATATTTCATATAAGAAAAGAAGAAATACGTATGTGCATATATCGCTCCAATTCCATAAAGTTTTGAAAATGCTTTTGAAATAAATGTAACAAGTTGTACAATGATGCAAAATCTTTGCAAAATATTTAAGACAACAGATGGAAGATATGATAAAACTTGTGAAAATAAATTAATAACTTCAACGAAAACATTAAAGGTCCTTCAATGTATCAAGAAACCAAAAATGACTGCATCGTAAAACATGTTTTCACAAATGATGTTTGCATTTAGTGCTACAGCAAACAAACTTCGATTTACTAATTTTATCAATCACAAAGACTGCTAAAAAATTCTTCTAATGCCCTTCACAAATGGTTAGTTAATTATTATGTAGCTGTTAACTTTATGTTTCGACTTGCAGACCATTGACGATGGAATAGCATCTTTAAACATTGTCATTGCCAAGAAGATCAAACAAGATTAGAATACTGCAGGGGCTAACAAATGGAATAAAGTTTTCTGCACAAAAAAAGAGGATTTCAAGTGAATAATGCGACACACGTGACAAGTACTGCATATCCACAATGGTGTAGTTCGCTGTTCGCCCACCAGAAGCCAACATTTTCAAAACTTATTGGGGTCATAATTCCAAAGTCTCAATAGTGAAAGTGAATTCAAATTGGTCTTCTCTAGATGCAATGTTACTACGGTAATTCCCAACGTTTCTATCCATTATTGCCATAAAACTCGTTTACTTTTTGAGGATCCCATAAAAGTTAGTCCACATCTGCGAAATGCTGCGTGTTGCCAGCCATAAAGCGCAGCATGCAAGTTTTTTAACCTTCCAGGGTAATTTCTTAGTAAAAGTCCTGCTGTTAAATTTAACGCGGGAAACTGCGTCAAAAGATCCCATCAAAGACGCCATTTCCAGGTTTTATGCTGAACATATGCCACGTTAGTGGTCCAATGTAAACAGCCCTTAAAGCGGTAATATCGGCCTGTAGGTATAACCTTTAGCATAAGAAAAGAATTGCAGGGCCAAATAACCAAGATTTCACTGGTTTTTCTTCGGTTCCCTATCTTCAGAGGTACATTTTATGCGAATGTATTTCGTTTGCTTCGAAATTGAAATCATGTTACAACGCCAAGAGTTGCCACCACCCCAATGTTTCATGTTATGTTCATGTCGAAAGAGAACATGCTTAATATCACAAGTTTATGTGAGTGCATGGAATATTGAGAGAATATATTTAAAAGTATCCCAAGTGAAATTGCACAGGATCGTAGAAACATAAGGAAAATGTATTATTTATATTAGTTCCTAAAGAGTTAGTTCGTAAAAAATACATTTGACTGGATTTTAGCAATATGTCGTTTACAATTGATGATGGTACACAGTGGTCTCCAAAATCTGTTCTGGAAAACACTCTAAATGCATTTTTATTCCATATTACCTCATGATTTTTCTATGGGCGAAGCCCTTCTCTACTTTAGGGCCCACATTTTCAACAGACTTTGCTCTTCATAGTTTCATGCGCGAAAATGTAGTTTTCGCGAAGCATAGTCAGACTGATTTGGTCACGTACTGCATACCAAATCACAATTTCGAGACAAGTGAAACTGTCCTCCCTGAGCACTAGTAGATACAGTCATGAAATATAGAGAGATGTGATTCCATTTTACTGTAACAATAGTTATGGGTAAGAGCAAACCAGCACGTACAGGTCATATACCACGTAGCCTTTAGTCCTCCATTGAAAATCCATGAAAGCAAATGAAATCTGCTCTCTAACAAGGGGATTAGATGGGACATGCACGTTGCTCAGCATGGGCTCCAAGGAATTTCGTTGGCCAAGGCAAATATTTAGGACCGGTAGTAAGTTACTGTGACACGAGCAGTAAAATGTGTTCCCCAGATGAATTTTCGCTCTGCCCTTTGAGGGAACGTTCAGGTGTTGCGTTTAGACTGTCAAACTTTTAACAATTTAAGGTTGGACATACGAATGATAAAATGTATGTCCTCAACATCGATAAAAATACATGAAGAGAATAAGAATCTAGGTTTATCTTCTTGAAATTCATTATAGAGTAAATGTTTTCATTTAAAAATACGTCCAATGTCATGCTTGATACAAAATAAAATGCTATAACATAAATATTAGCCTTTCATAGATTATTTTAAAGTTATCTCGTTGCTTTAATAGTTTACATCCATAAATATGCAATCGAGCCATCGGTACACATTCTCAATTACAACTTTGTTATTCATGCAATAAATGTTTTACAAACAACAAACAAACGTAATTCAATATGCCCATATCAGCCGAGCAGAGTCCTGAAGCACTTATTAAAATGCAAAAAAAATTCAAACCACATGTTTAGAAATCGTATCAATTTCTAAGCAAAATGTTTGTGAGATACAAGAAAATTTAAGAGCATTGGATAAATATAATATGCTCGAATCTATTTGCATGAAAGTGAACAAGTAAATATGTGCTATACTATAATTGCACTAGAACAAACAGAGAAACAGTAAATAAATTATGTTCAGAAATACGTTAAGAAATCGAATATGTAAACTCTCCATCATATAAAAAATAATTAGTATTTTAAACTTGAATTCAAGGGTAAAAACATAATCGAGTAGAGAACTATGCTTCTATCCACGACTATATAATATTTCCAAATCTAATGATTTTATGATATTTTCAAAAGTTCATGCTTTTAACTCGTAATTTGATGACAGTATTTCGATTTTTTTTATAAATGTGAGCATGAGCATACAGCATTTTCATAGAAACGTCCATATTCATCGTATTCCCATATCTATAATTCAAGAAAATCCAAATAAGTGCCCATTAATCTTTAGACAGGAAAGCGTTGAACCTGAGGTTTTGTTAAATAGTACAAATGGAAAGCTTTTAATTTGCCCATGGGCATCCAAACGCTTTTAGAAGCAATTAACGCCTTTTCTCAGGGGCCAAGTTTTGGCAGTAAATGCCACTGATTGATATGACAGTCTTGCACAACTTTCCTTTCTTACCAGAAGTAACCCAAACTACAAGATCAAACTACTTTTAGCAAGATCCAGGTAACATCTGATATTGGTGACCAAGTGTGTCGTGTTTCATTAGGATGGTACAGAAAAGCAATCCAGAAAAAAAAGCAACACGTCAAATCGATACACTTGAAATGAAGATGGTTTATAAGCATTAATAAGGCAGCAGCTTGGTGATTCAATCAAAAGTAATGAGTCGGATCAAACTGATATCATTCCGTCATTGAAGTCGATGACGTGAGGTCAACGTGCTTATATGACAACGCCAATTTAATGGAAACGCATAACTGTCTAATAGTCAATTCGTTCGAAGGCACGTATATATGGATCTGATTTCCTCAGATTCATTAAATCCTTATCTTCAAATAACTTAATAGGAATTGCTGTACAGAAACACCAGGGCTACTCCACGATTGTAAATTTTATAAGAGGTATTATAATGCATTTACTGTTTTTACAGAATCACTTAACAATACACTGGTGGCACATACTGCTAGAGAATACAAAATGTTTTATAAACAACAATAAATTTGGTACATGATGATCTACGACGATGCTCGCATATCAACAAAAGACAACACCGAACATAAGAGTGGGCGAACCATTACGAGAGTCGTGATAACCATTTTTTTATGCTAAGACCGGGCCCCCATTTGAGATGAAAACTGTGCCGTATAGACCCATGCAGGCAAGAAAACCAAATTTGAAATGTTCGTATATGTGCTTCAATTGGATGATAATAAAAAGGAAGCAGAGAGGAAGACATGAGGTTGCACTGATGTATCTAACGACTCTGTTTACACGAAACGCAGATTTGGCTGTATAAAGGGGCATTTAATTTTACTAGAGCTTATCTGCTTTGGAGAGAAAAGCACGCGTTTTTATGACCAGAAGAACGCCTTCTGAGAGCAAAATAAAAGCACAAAAACTTTCTGGAAAATTAAAATGCGATATGAAACGACACATGAGGGGGCCCAAAAAAAAAAAGAAATTGTTCTTAACCAACGTACCCACATTTTGGGAATACAGTATATCCACAATTAAGTGCATAAACTATTGACATATTCTGCACACAAGCGTTTCCTTAGCTCCCAGCTAGGCGAGGGCCCCCCTCCAACAAAAATATTAGCTTAATAAAGCATAAGCGATTTTCGCTCGAATGAGCACTTTCCTTTGACAAAAAAAAAAAAAAGAAGTTAAGATGGAAGAATTCATCGTAAAAGACATTTATGCGTATTTAGTTTCAACCGAAAATCTCGAAAAGGCAGGAGAAAAATGAGGCTTCGAACATGTTTTAAATGGCGAGATGTTATGGGATACTGCATTGACAATCAATTCCTGCAGAGAAAAAAACTGTAGCAGAAATGTTGCACAATATCCTCTACATTCCTGTGTTTGATTTAAGCTAAAAAGATTTCCTGAATTATCTCGTCAAGCAAGGAATTTGTAAAATAATGCCAAACTTTAAAGTAAAACTATTCGTAGAAAATCTCATGAATAAATTTAAAGATTCTCCATGGACAGGCAATTAAATCTCGTTCACACTAACGTTTTATAGGCACGTTTAGCAAATCCAAGCACCACCACAACTTGAAATTATTGACCATTTCATTTTATGTGGTGTAATTGAAACAGGTTGATGTGTATTGTGTAAGATATTACAACATTGCATTTGTTCGTGGTATACACAAGCATCGAATCTTCTGGAAGGTTTTTAGAAATTAAATGTTCGGGTTTCGTCTTTTGCCGAAAATTTTGCAATCAACTAAACAGCTTAGTAGCTGAGTACTCAAGCCGCTGGGAACGAATAACAAAACTTACATTTGGATAATTAAAGATCAAGAGTAAGAGCATGATGCAACCAAGGTTATAGGCACTTTAAATTACTCCGTCACTCCTGAGACTGGCTTTTAATTCCTTTTCTTTTGACATTTCGTGAGCATCTTGGCATTTGTTTGTTGCCGAACCAATCTCAGTAGCATTAAGTGGATTACCCAAGTTAAGACTTAAAAACATTGATTGTGTTGGTAAATACCGCGACGATTTTCTATTGAAAGACTTTTTAACGAAAGCCAGTAGTTGGTCTTGGATGACTTCTGTTACAGATCCAACGCAGGGCTAATTGAACGCATAAATAAATGGCAAATCTGGAATGGGCCTTAATTCCCTAAAAAGCGAAACGCTAACGAGACGATTTTTCTCTGAATTAATGTAACTCGAGCGTCAAGGTGTTTTTCTATCTAATATCCATTCATTTGCATGCTATAATTCCCCAGCTGTGTAAATTGTATGAAAAACAAAACCGACAAAGCTAAGGATTTTCAGTAAACAGTGGAACTCTATCATCAATTAAAGACCTTAATGGAAGCGTTTTGGGGCAAAAAAGTCAATCCGTGATGTTAACATAGTATATCCCTTTATCAGAACTTTAATTTTTTGGAAATAATCTCAACACAATCCTGTAAACACCACCAATGTATATTTGTGATATCCTTTATGTTTTTCAATACCCTTTAAATCATGGTTTTTATTTAGGTTTAGTATTCTCAATTTGGGGCACTTAACCCTTTGATGATCATGGAACATGATGACAGGCATATTTGATGGCATTTTTTAATTAATTGTTCACCCTTTAATGGTCGGAAATAGCATTATTCAGTCAAATGCGCTCATTAAGGATACAATTAAATGATATTTATAGGATTTCATGACGTTTCTATTGAAGCTCTATTCGGGTCACGTCAAATAAATTCAAAATTATTTTCAACGCGTTCCATAATGTCGTTTTATAAGGCAGAAAATGCACTATGTGACCTGAACTGTAATGCCATTAAGGGCATTTTGTTGTATGTTCAAGACAAAAATCATAAGCAAAATTAATAATCCATTACAGACAGCAGGCATTTGATGGATTGCATGGAAGTAGTAGAAAGACAAAGGAATGTTAATTATGTCAGTCTACCAAGGGAATTTGCTAATAGATGGACAGTAGTAATTCCTCCATCGTCCGGACAGTATTAATTCGTTTTAAAGGCTAAATCCATCAAGTAATAGCCAGACTATTTACTTTACTTAATGTTCTTAAACTCCCAGGATGCGTTGGAGTTGCCATGGTGCAAACCAGCATTCAAAGAAAATTCCATTTGCATGCAGGTCTCTCCCGTGCTGCCAATTCGATGGAAGACAGCCCAGGAAATTGAAGTGGTCAACTCAAGATTTACAACACATCAGTGCATTCACAGTCGTACGATACGAGCAATCGAGTGCCCTATCACGCATTAGTCCAACGTGGCGTAAGAATGACCAATTATTGAACCAACAACTGAACTGACCACAGAGGAGCTAGACACTTTTAGAAATCCATGCATTACGCTCCTGGCTTAATTTTAAATTTACAAAAAAAAAGTCATCTTTAAGCTGGGATTCTGCTCTTTTTGACATGTCCTTGATATTTCAGACATGCGCTTGCATTTTCGCTGGCATTATGCAACAATAGCACGTTCTTGACAACAAAATCGATTTCTGGCACACTGGTCAGTACATTCAGGTCACCCTGATTTCCACGTTCATATACACAAGTAGCAAGCTCAAGATTCAAATATACAGTTCTGACGATCACCGATAAACGAATCAAGCAACAAATCAACATTAGCTGAGGTTTAAATTAAATTCTCCAAAAAAACTCTCCTAGCGTTTGAAGACATATATAACAAATAGCGAATTTTATTCCCAAATTCAAAATGCTAACAAAGGTTATAAACACCAGCACCAGAGCGTTTGTAAAGCCCAAAGCCATTCAAAACAGCATCCTTTGAGAAAATGGAAATTTGAATGCATTATTAAAGCGGAAGTTCATCAACCAAAAATAACAAAACTCAAATCGCGAAATGATAAACAGTAAAAAAATAAGGCAAAATTCTAAACAAATTAGTGAAAATCAGCCACAATGCGTTTCCATATAGGACACGAGTTGAAATTGCAATTGATGTAAATTAAGAAAAAATGAAGCATGGCAATGCAATTTGCATATGCTTGTCAGCTAACAACATACTTCTGAAAGGAAATAAATGAGTTTCTCATAAAATGAAGCTAGGATGTATCATCGAATTGGATTACGAGAGAAACACGTAGTCTGGAATAATGAAGCAAAAATGCAGTATATGCATTATACATGTATACAATTGTGCACCCGAAAGATTTTCATAAAATTACGTGCATAAACTACATAGCCAAATGTAAAAGCCATTCTAATGATGTAAAAATAATGAAAACAAAAACAGGAGAGGGAAGCCTTTTGCTGCCATTGGCTAAATGTAAAAGTCGCTCTCTTACAAGTAATTAAGGGGCATATTTTGCCTGACATAAATTAACGTGCGGTGCATGCAAATCTTGGAAAAAAAAACTTGCTATAGTGTGACACAGTCTAGAAATAAGAAGTTCCGCTAAATCCGTGGTACTTTCCCCCCTTGTGTAACATTCGCTGCAACTCGCGTAGTTCATGATCAACATTAAAGTAATGGCAAAGAAATTAGTGTAATGAAAAGCTTAATTAATTTGTGCGCCAAAATTTATTCAGCTTTTAATTCCCCTGCTGCAGATGCACGAAAAACAGACATTCGGAGGAAATGAAACAATGGAAACTTAATTATGAATCGCACTTTCTGAACAACATAATCCACAGAATTCCCAGAATTTCGAACCTCACAACCTGTTTTTGGGTCGAAATTTCCAAGAAATTCTGAGCTAATGATAGCGTTTGTTTAGCTTTACATGAATATATGTTTTACTCCTATACAATTAAATTACTGAAGCACATGTTACAAATCTTGTACACCTTAAATTTATTCAACGCCTATTTGGAGAATGTGCGGAAAATGTAAAGAAAACCGGCTACATAACTCTGGTTTGCCCTATGTTGGAACCCTCACAGATGGTGCAAATTCAGGATATAGAAATGGACTAGCTTAGGGCAGCTAGATTTATTAGGGGCAACTACCAACATTCCGCAGACATTCTGAAAATGGGTACATTCCCTTCTACCATATTCAATTTGTTTTCTAATAATTCGTTGTTGGAAAATAAGCTTAACTGAATTGAATAGATGTGAATGCTTCCGTGCAATTATTTTGACACTTGCTAAATGCATGAAAAAGCAGGAAAAGACCAGACATAATTGTTGTCACTGATATAAATTAAATATATTGTTAGAACTTGGATGAGCTTTGGATGCGCATAATGCAAGATTTATTTCCAAAATCTATCCAAACTTTCAATTTTCACATAACTGAATATTTTATAAATAATAGTTCATGCACAACATTTTTTTTTCTTCAAAAAAGGGTGCACTCATTCGGCTACTCTCTTTTAAATTCGCTTTCCCACACTATCAATAGTAGTGAAATCGGTTCGCGATATTCCATTATAATATTTCGTTGATGCGTGCAACTGCCTGTACATATTTGCATCAATAAGCTTCACAAAAATATGCTAGAAAATGACTTAGGAGGTGATTGATACCCCTTGCTGCTTCATAGATATATTATAAGGTTTAGATAGGAAGGGACCTTTGTGACATTTCCTTTTTTTTTAAATTCACTCGAGAAGAACATTTGTATATCTTATTCGGCGATCTGTAACTCGGTGCAAAATTGAAAAGTTATTTTTTTCTAGGCAGAAGATGAATTTTGCGATTAAAACGATGATTGGATGCGATTTTCGATTCGTTATATCCTTAAGGTAAAGCAAAAAAATTGTACTCCATGCATTCAATTTAGCTTGAAAATTCGATTTAAAAATAAACATCGTATTAAGGAAAAAATCAATAAAAATGATGCTGATGAAAGCTGGTCTTCAATTCATGAGGGTAACTTATCCACCGACAAAAAAAATCTAGAGTAAGTTACCAAACTACTTTCTACAGACATTTCTTGACAAACTACATTTTTCTACATCTCGGTATTGCAAAAATGTCTGAATTTGCTAGATACCTTTAGAAAAGAATTCAACCTTTAAATATAACATAATAGATTTTGTAATGAAAAAATAATTCCTACAATTATTAAATCGCCTTATACTGTATATTCAGTATACGAAAAGTGTTTTAAACCCTTAAAACTGTCATGACTACACAATATATTCAATGAATATCAGACAAGAGAAACTAAGAGGTTTTTCGCAAACATTTCACATATAGTACATTCATCCAGATTCGACAACAATATGCGATTGTTGAGCATATGACTTCAAAACGTCGAGCTTCCATTCTAATAGAGTATTTCATTATATTCTTAGATACATTTTTTCCGACAAATGCTTTATAACAGAGATAGAAGCAACCGTATAATGATGCATTGACGATGAGTTCTGCTCTTCTGACACGTTTTAAGAGGCGAAATATACAGCGGTACGATCATAACGAATATATTAAATAAACAAAACTTCGAAAGTGACATTATGAAAAGCAAAAATCTATGTCAAAGAAATATGCATAGGCACTGGTGCTTTTGTCAAATTTGAAAATCCCTTTCATTTCCTCCATTTGCATAGAAAACATTTTACCGAGTTGAATCACTCCTAACGAATGATGTTCTTTGTTACTGTGACACCTTATTAAACGCTAGGAAAAGTGCGTGCAAAACACACTATATACATCCATATTTCCAAATTTTAAGTCTACACAAAGCAGCTTCAAGTAGATAAAAACAAGTGTGAATATGTTTACAAATTTGAGATTCAACGGTATATATTCATATTGCAGTCTGGTGTTTCTGAAAAAAACTAAAATATATGCAAAAAATACCGCGGTTTATATAAGGAACCGAATAAGTGAATAATTTACATGTTATTTTACATATGCACAATAGACATGAACAATGGGTGCGCATGCGTGGTTCTTCCCTCCCCGCCATTAAAGTTAAGTATAAATACGTTGGCATGCTAATTTAAAACGGTCAACTGCCTGACGTATTGGTCATATGAAAGGGCATCATTGCAAAATACGTACTTAGGGACTCCAAATGTCTAACGTTCAACAGACCAAACTTACATATTGAATACTAACTAGACTTTTAGATGACAATTTTGAAAAAAAAATGTAGTGACTGTCTTAAATATTATTGGGTAACCCCTACCTATAAAGACAATTTTCCAAATTGTGTATGGAAAAACTAAGATCAACAAACTAATTTTATCATACACACTATACATATCTGCTAAAGGGGCCGAGTTCCCAAATGAGATCTCATGTACTAGTCATGTACAGTTAAACTGTGTTAACCTGTATGTCTAAAAATGCGCTCCTTTAAATATTGCCGTACAAAAAAGCAAAAAAAAAAAAAAAAAAAACAGCAGCGTTTTCTCAGTTAATAATTGCATCCTCACAACATTAGAAGATAGCATCACACCATGGTAGCTATATCTTTTCTAAATGTCAAGAAATACATCAATGCATGATTCATGCTGCTTGACATATCGTGCTCTTCTAGTTTCCCAGTATAAATGACAAAAAACAACCCCCCAAAAAAACAAGACAAATCCATTTTCAATAAGCCGGAAAAACGGGCCTATCTTATCATGCGTTCATGTATCGCCAACATCAATTTATCCTAACATTGTTGGATGCAGGCAACGGTATCTTATCGGATTGGCTAAACAACGAAGGGCAACTTAACCGACTTTTTTATACTGTATATCAGAATGACAAATTGGAATCGCATATGCAGGAATCAATATGTCCAGATATAACGAATGATGCGCCCCCTAAAAAACCAAACCTAGTTGATGTCAAACTGTGTGCAGTTTTCATGAAGTAAATTGTATGAAGTGGAATGAACGTCGTTCATTATTGATAGGAAAGGACCACGAGCTCCGAGCAAAAAAAACCACCAAAATGATGATTAATGAAAAATTGAGCAATTTACTAAAAATAACAAGGTTGTTATGTCCAATCAAAAATAATTGTATGAAATTCATTCTTAACCCAATCTGAAAGACTGTAATACACCAAAAAAAAACTGAAATTAACCTAGTCTTAGAAAAAAAAGATCTTGAATGACAGTATTTCAGATTGTGCTGCGTATAGATTTTATAAAATTACTATTGATTGCTCATATGGAATAATAACCTTCTTGTGTTCATTGTGTCATATCAACAGAATTGATAAGTTTGCAATGAACAAACGTAAACACATCCAGTAAACCATCTAATTCTCCAACATTTATTATCTACACATTTTCTTTGATGTGAAAAGTATCACTATAGATATATGTCACCATAATAAGAAATCATGTTTTAGTGGTAATCCATCAACCTACACAGACACTAACCGAATTACAACACTGTCAAGAGTCTCAAGACAAGTGTCAAGATCGTGGAGTAATAACTCAACCTAACTCTTCAGTTTTCTGCGTGATCAATGTGATTAAAGAATCATTCCAAAAAAGCTAAGAAACACATACAATAGTAGTTAAAAGAACGATGACCTGTATGAGATAGCTGGTTGAGTGCCATGCACACAACGATGGCAAAAATGAAGATATGGCTTATGTCGCGGAAAAATTAACGCATGAGAACACAACACCTAATTCTAATGAGTTGTTCAAAAGATTACCTCCTACGAATTGCATCTAATGCAAAAATAAGACTGGAGGACTACCCTTGCCAAACCTTAACTATAGACAAATGCGAACGTACGTGCCATAAAGAAGATTAAGCACATGTCATCGCAAGTTGTCATTTTCCATTCAAGTTCAACAAAGTAGTCGTAATCAGCATCTCGAGTGCCGCACTTCTTGCAAGGAAAAGTCAAAAATTAATTTGACTTGGCGAATACAGATAAAATATAGATGTGTGCTAAATCTTTTTTTGTGTGTTCAACGTTTCTGGCTTATGGCATCGACCTAAAATGTGTGACAGGCAGAAAGTAGAATACGGTAAAAAGAAGTTATGGAAACTGCATCCTTAAGAACCATGAAACGATAAAAGCCCTAAAAATTGAGGACATTTCTCTCGTGACCATCCACACAACGTGCAATAGATTATCACTTAGCCTGCCATTACCATAAAGCAAATGCAATGGCTCCGAAATGCGTAAACACGGCCAGTATCATGCAAACTGTTATATCTGTGTGAAATGTTATTTTTGATAGGAACACAGAGGCATTCAAATCCAGGCGTTCCACGATAAGTAATAAATATCTCTTAGCTAATCATAAATTAATTTGTCAGACAATTAACTCACTGGACACAATTTATGACTGGTCGTAAAATGAAGAATCCGTTACAAGCCCTAAGCAACATTAAATGCATTTGCTTCTCTGGGGCTAACTGAAAGTATTTACAGAAATTCTTTGCAGAATACATGCAAGTTCACAAAAATGCGATGGGAAATTTGCCATCTGTGAAGACTCGCTACAGCCAATTTCTCTGCTCAATTAATGCAACTGGTAACACAAATAATAATATTAAATAAACACAAAGACAGACCAAAATAGCGCAAAAACACATTCGTCATCATTCGATCCCTCGAGCCAAAAAAAAGACTCAAGATTCTAGAACCTTCCAACAAGCTCCAGAAAAACAATATGTGCAATACGAGAGACACGGAGAGAGCCTTCGCAATTTACTATTTAACCTTTCTAGAAACAATTACGTCTGAATACATAAATGTTAATTAGAAAATTAAACGTTTGTTTTGAATTAATGACATGACAGACAATGGAATGGTAACCAATGCCAAACATGAAATTTCCATGCATGCCATATCTGTGGTGCGCGGGTTTGACAACGGATTTCTGCTACGTTAAAGCTGACCCAATAAGCGTGAAGGCAGTCGAATTTAAGTCGCAGTGTCTACACCATCAGAGAGGAGGACAGTGATGCTCGACTAAGCACAAGCTCTCTTACAAATGTCACTTAAGAGAAGTTAGCAACAAATTAAGAACGCACTTTCCCTCAAACGCTTTCATCGAAGCTTTTGTCACTTTACGAAAAGGAACACTGCACACACGAATGTCGCATTTAACTCCAGCTTAAACCAACTCAACTGAAAATGTTATTGACCCGTATATGTACACCACCAATTGCGGCGCCTTTATCTGCAGCCATATAGCACAAAGTTGATTAAACTCAAATCACCAGACGCCCTAGCCATTCGCAAATTTATCTTTTTTAGAACCGTGATTGCAGACAGATTATATGAGACCATATTATGTGCATATATAAAATGCATGTTGATGTGAGCTTGGACAGTTTTCCCAAAGTATAGAGTTTTAGCATGCCAACGTCTTTATACATACTTTAACTTTAATGTCGGAAAGGGAGAAGGCACGCATTGGACTATCAAATGAACTAACTAAACGTAATGGGTGCGCATGCGTGGTTCTTCCCTTCCCGGCATTAAAGTTGTGGTAAGCATAAAGACGTTGGCATACTATATGCATATTGAAATACAAAAATATTAACATAATTTCAACAAGGATATGGAGATATAGGGTTATAAATGGACATACATTTGCCATCACAATTTATGGACAAGCATACCATATATGGGCGTCAATCTAATTTCTGATATGTCCATATATGGCATTTACCAAATATGCCCATACATGAGCCATGTTTTCCACTCGTGTTCGCTTACATTAAAATAGCACATTGGTTTAAACATATCCAACCAAATATTTAAAACGTCGCTTGTCGTAATGCCTTCAACTTACTCGTATTTCACTAATATTGTTACTACATGACAAAGTAGTTGAATAATATAGTTTCCCATGGAAATATGATATAGTGCATTAACTTTTATTGCTCCATAGTTCAATATCTCATATGAAATCGCTTCTACCCTTTGTTTTCAAAGTAATGACACCATCCCATCCACTGATTATCTCTGTCACCAAACTGTACGAGGTCAATAAATTCGCCTTCCATAACTCACGTGACCCAAGTGCAACCGAGGGAGTTAATATCGACAATGTATACGTGACGCTTTAGCAAAATGGCAATTGGGTCCACGATCTTAATTAAAAATTTTCTCTAAACCATGCATCACCATGGCATATATAGTTGGTCGTGTTGCTACAATGAAGGGTAAATTTAAGATAAAAAAATAAGCTTCTTACACGGCAAGCGCCTCATTAAAATATAATTATGACGGAATTCCAACCTAAAAAAAAAATACTAGAAAAATATGTTTCCGTGCAAGCTAATGAAAATTGCCCTTCAAATATTTCTTCATAAATGATGACGTAATTTAAGTAATTTGGACTTTCTGAAATACAGATGGTAAACAATTCACAAAAACTTATCATGAAAGATTTTCGTTTGCCCTCTAATATATCATTTATCTTCTCTATATACATTCGCCCTCTTAAAAGCAATGCTACGTAATAAGCCGATGAATCATTGCAGCTCTGTAAATAGTCTGCATGAATTAACCCTTTGAAAAGATCTAGCACAAGCAAAAAGTTCAGAAACATTGCGCGCAACAGCTTTTGCATAATATGCATACAGCTGGTAACCATAGAAACAGTTCCAGCCTATAAAATTTGAGATTTTGCAAAAACAGCAAAACAGTTTTATAGGTTTAGAACCGATTAAATGAGCATGCATTAAGTGGAGCGTAGCTTGAATGACGTCATTAAGTATCATAATTAACGAGCAGTCAAAATCTTATGCCATTGGCATGCAGCATTGAACATGCTGCTTTTATGTTGATGATGTTAGTACCAATATTACGAATAATTTAAGTTGGTTAAATTATATCAATACATGCTTGCTGAATTTAAATTATCAGACTTATAATACGCGTTCGGTAAAGTAAAGCTTGATAGTGACATTTTTGATATTCCTGTTTATAGACATTTCTTAAGACGTTTAAGTGTTAACATGGTAGCTTCACATATTATCATGACGATCGAATCATAATGCTTAGAACAGAAACCTATTTGTCGAAACGTAGTTTCATGAACATATTTCCATAAACATGTTTGTCCAAATGTAGTTGTTTACATTAAAAAAGCATTTCGAAACAGAGGAAATGTTTGCTGTTCATGAATGGACAAAAACTGGCGTATGCTCTAGAAAACACGTGGGGCAAATTGGGTCAATGCTCTACGTACGCCATGGTATCCAGGCCTTGGTAGGAGCGCCTTGACCAGCAAACATGTTTTCTATGATCTTCACCGCCTCTTGTGGGCTCACCGAAATGTTTCAGGGAAACACGTTTTTTTTCGGACAAAAATTTGCTGAAACTTGTTTGCAGAAAACTGGTGAGCAAACATGTTTACGAAACATTATTTCTGTTTCGTGTTTCAAATGTGTACTAATCATTATACTAATTTCTGCGTATTTAATCAATATGTTAAAGGTAATATTCTGTTTGTGGATGAGTGTTCTATTATACTGCTGCTATTGAACATACAGGAATAAAATTTAGAAATCTGTATATACGTATAACGCTGCAATGTATACAGCAAAAAGTTGATTATTTTATAAACAATGGGCAAAGCTCTAGCCATAGAATCTACTGCAGTTCATTTTTACCAAGTAATATTCTGCTTATTCAGAGCATGTACAGCATAGAGATACTGAAACTCATAAGCTACACATAAAACTGCACCAGTATATAAATTGCAAATTTTCCATTACCGCCAGAGGATCGGGATCACCGACTTAGAGGTCTACTTTAAAGCAAACTTAAATGAGATGCTCAGTATCCTATTGCGAACCCTAGGCTTAAAAGGGGTTACTTATATTCAACGCACAACAGAGTAGAAAACAAGGTATACAATCTGCACCCTGTGCCCAAATAAATCAACGTAGCCAAAACAAATCCCACTAAATAAACGAGACAACAGATTACATCCTGCCTTGGAATGAGAAATAATGCGCCCTATTCTGATATAGAGACAGTAATGAAACGGGACGCCGTCATCAATTAATACTAGCAGTCAAAGCAGAATCTGAACCCTTAACACGAAGCTCGTGTTAATTTCAACAAACACGGGTTAGTAAAAGCGTAAGGATTACCTTAAAGACTGAAAAACAGACATCAGAAGAGAAGTAACTTACCATCGAAGGCTGAACAACAAGTCAAATAATGAAAACGAAGATGCGACACTTACCTAAAGAGAAAAAAAAACGTATGTTAGAATCAACAATGCACATTTAAATACAAACAAATCTACAAAAATAGATTACAAAATCACAGAAGACGATATTTAGATTTTATTGCTAACAATAACAGTTTGCCTGAGATATTACAAGTTTTTGGCTGAATAATTTGTTTCTTAAATACTAAAATATCGATTTTTATCAAGATTTCAGAACAAGGAGATGCAAATATATATCGTTTCCTCATCGTATCGTCACAAACTAACTAAAGAAAATTCCTCAATTTCTTAGCGTTTCCATGGCCTCAACATCAATAACTTGACATGGCTTCACTCCCAACATGTACATCCCATGTAGATTCATTGAATATAGGCGAAAATTTAAACAACGTTGAAAATAAGTTAAGTCGTTTGCCCAGCACTAACTTTGTTCATCTGATTTTGACTTGCAAAATTCAGTCAGCACTGTTCAAATTCTTAAAGAAATTTCTTCAAGAATGAATGTTTCATACCGTGTAATGATTAGAAAAAGGACATTCAACAGAGATTGAGGCAAGTGCCTTCCAGGGAAAGTCCAACAATTATTATGGCAACAACAGTCTCGTTGATATATCCAATACAAATAAGGTATCACAATAAAGCGAAGTGAAAATTTAAAAAAAAATCAAACAAATAATAGCTGGAGGCCACTGAAAACAGAAGACTGAACACTGAACACTAAAAAGGCGCAATCGATTCCCATATACCTCTGGGGCCTGGGCATTACTTAAAAGTATCTTTATGAAACAAGCACCAAGAAGGAGCCCATAGATACAGGTTTCCTTAGATACAGAACAAAACTCCAC
The DNA here is from genome assembly GCA_033995625.1 of Ophyiulus pilosus. Lineage (NCBI taxonomy): Eukaryota > Metazoa > Arthropoda > Diplopoda > Julida > Julidae > Ophyiulus > Ophyiulus pilosus. The sequence goes on from JAUJYV010000152.1 coordinate 26,831, forward strand.
CAGCAGAGAGGTTAGGGTAATGTGAGGACCAATGAAAGCGAAGCGGAATGCGATTACAGCCATGTAAATCAACACGAATGCAACACGTTAACCGAAAAATATCCAGACAATGTTTTAATGTAATTATCTTCTGGCTATTCGTTTAAAATAATAGGCGCATCAATTAGAAAACTCTTAGATATAGTCGTGTAGTTCAGGTATACCTTCGAGGAATGCCGCAACACAAAGAGGGCTCTTAAACTGAAAGCACCAAAACTTTCTAGAAAATTATAGCCGAGAACTCTTCAAGTATTCAAAATAAAACATCAAAATGGTCTTAGCATAAAAACGAATCCAGAGAAATGGAAGTTGCGCAGAGAGATAATGAATGCACTTAACTAGATATAACGACGAAGTTTACACAGGTCAAGAACAGAATTTTGGAAAGGTTATGTAAATTTCTGCGAAGAAGAGCAAAAGAATGGCAATATTTTTCCTTTCACACAGACGTTTATTTTTTTCTTAGCTATAAGATTACTTTTTATAAGTACTTCGTTTACATTCCCTGACGATGCATTTCACATCCTACTAATATCATTAGAAGGCATCCAGCCAAGAAACAGTATAGCTGGCCTAAATTTAACAATTTCGTAAATCGATATGAGCTAAGGAGGCCTGAATTTGGATCTATGGAAGCGAACTTTTACTTACACAGTAAACACGAAACCTTTAACAAAATCACAGTGTCACTGAATCAGTGACACGGCCGCACATTTCTTAACGAATAGGAATACAGTTTTATGATAAGTTGCAAGTTGAAAAAGGGCGTCCTCAAGAGGAGGGTAGGGGTCTGCTGGCATGTAGACAGGGGGAGTGAAGGAGGCGGAGTCATTATGGACGTCAACTAATGATGGTAATTTTCAATTTTTGGCTTTTCTGTTTCATTGTTTCTTAAAAGTCAGTGAAAGGAGAAAGAAAACCCGATGAAATGTTTCCCCAGTCCCAAATGTATTTTAATTTTTAAAACCTCGTGGTTCACACGTGTGTTAAACATTAATTTTATGCCGGAATTCCCCTTCGAGGTCAGAAAATTTCCGTTAATCAGAAAAATCTGGAAAAATGTCGTGGAATTGGCAGGGAGATGGGTGCATAGAAATTCATAGGATAGGCCTTTGTATGTTCCAACAAATTTTCCGGACATCCTACTTTTCAAAACAATGAGAGCGACCAAATTGGACACCGTGTGGACAGGGGGTATTGCCAATTTTTGAAGGAATTTCGGGGACGTCCTTTTTACATGGCCCCTTATACAATTCCTGCGACCAAGATACCAAGTAAATGTAACATACCAAGGGTTTAAGCATTGAATATTTTAAGCATGTGAAACTAACTGGTAAAGACGCTATGGGTATCGGCCCATCTCGAATAATTTACCAGTTTAGTAAAAAAACCAGTTATTTATTGGTATAAAATACTTGGTTGCTAGTTTACCTAACATACCTTGTTTCCACAATGCTTTTTCTGTTGATGCCACCTGTAACGTTGTGGCGACTATGAAAATCACGATTATAAATCTTCGAATTGCGGTTGTTTCAAACATTGTTCATGCTTTTTTTGAGGCTTGAGACTTAAATAACATCACGCCGACTTAAAAATAGTCCTTCTTTACAGTTTTTTGCAGACATGAATGACTTAGATCATATTTAATTAGGCATGCTGTAATCGCCATTTATATGGTGGGCAAAGAGCAAGATGGTTTATGTTGAACTTGAAGGTTGGGACATATGTATGTTTAGAAGCTCTTAAATCTACTTACAAGTATTAAACCTTTAACCTTTGTGAACAAAATCCATCGCGTTAATATCGTGACAAATTCAACAAACATTTGCCTCACTTTTCTACCATTCATTAAAGATACGAGCGTATCGCCACCTATGTAGTGAGGTCAAGCCTTGCAAACCTAATAACGGACGAATGCAGTCTCGTTAGAAGTGCATTGTTCTTACGAAGATATAAAGCTGAGTGTGCTGTCCATTTAAGTGCTTGACCTGTGGTTATTACACGTCCAGTTTGAGAGACAATTCCAGGCGCGAGGCAAGCAATCGAAACAATTGCAATTCCAACAAACAATCTTCTCTATAACTGCAACTTGATCATTATGAGGAATATATAGATTGTTTTTCCCGGAGCGAGCAGGTTGGTCCATCCACTCTTGCTTTGTGTTTGGACCATCATGTGCCAAAACAAAAGTTTTTTTATTTATTTTATTTTATTTAGTTTTTTACCAAAAAGGATGCATTCTTCATCATGGCAACAAAGCAACCAAATCAACTACAAATAGGAAGTTGAACAATAAAACGCCATTATTACCCTTTATATTAGAAGATTCAGCAAACAAAAAACCCATCATTCTCGGAAACCGAAGAACAAAACTTTTTTCTTTCTATGAGTTTTGGGAAGTGAATCTATTTCCTGAACAGCAAGTGGTCAGCGATTGGGGCGCTTGCACAAAATTAAAAATTGATGTGCAGCACTTAGAAATTCATCCAATTGCAGCTTTTGGCGGTTACTGTGACACCAAAACAAAAATTAAATGGTATACAATAACAAGCTAAGCCATGGAATAAAAAGTCAACTATTAATTATCGCCAATATCAGAAATCTCAAGGTATTTATAAAGACATTTGGGAATATGACATCCAGCATCTCACTTCAGTTTGTGTAAAAATGACCGGGAAATTAATCCGAAACCAAAACAGACAAACATACCAAAACAAGCAAGAAAAAATGACAAATGTCAGAGAAGGCCACCACATCATGACTTTGTAAAACATCATACAATGAAGCGAGGATGTTAGAAAAAGCTACGAAAAAGCTGTTTTGTCCACAGAGAGTAAAGTGACCATATGTTGGATTTTTCCTGTCAGAATGAGCATGGCAACAACATCCACTATTTTTCGCCAGTGACAAAAACGTTTGGCATGTTCGTATACATTGTCAAAAAAATGTCAAAGTTAGCATTAACGAGCAAAACGACATATCGTGTTACAAATTAAGAAAAAAAAATTCTTTGTTCCGAACTTATCCGGATGAACGCTAAGTGTACGGACATCAACTTCAGCAATTATCGATTAGCTTTAAAGTGCATAAAAGTGTTAACGACAGATTTTAAGGGCCTTCACCAAAAAAAAAAGAAAACCCCAAAAAAACAGCGTCAACTGTTCTGTACATGTATTTTATTCTTAGTCATCATCAAACATACTGTAGAAACTGGATAACTTTGTTTTAATTGAATTAGAGATTAAAAGAACACGTTGTAGTCGTGCTTTTTAAGTTTCATTAAATTCATTGCAACAACAACCTCGTCATGGGCTTGCAAAATCATAATCCAACCACAATGACCAGCTTCTTGATGAGCTGGATTACGATGTTAACTAAATTAGCAAGACGGGCTAACAGAAGGCAGCCCCAATAACAGCCATTGACGTTCCGCAGCTTATATGTTACCCATTGGCTCTTGAAAATCCGATTACATTTACTTTTAGGAAACTATAGAAGACAATAGGATTTTATACATTCTGTGAATACTCAGCGATGATTGAATTACCACAAGGAACGAAAGTATGCCCGTGCGGGAAACATAAAAGGGCTTCAAAGTACTATAAAACTGAAAAGGTAGTGATATGAAACTGTCATGCCATCAAAAAGGAGTGCAACACGGTGTCCATTTTCTGTAACGAATGTGTTTCTTGTTAATGCCCCACGTTAACATCGTCCTTTCCCTCACAGTTTGCAGCTCCATACAAGAATAGAGCAACTATCCCTTGTAATTCCCTTTCCTTTTCATACTTGGCTTTAACGTTGGCGTTATTTACTCTTTAGAGATGTTTCCAGAAGAGTTTCCTTTCAGCCTTATCTTTTGTCATACGCTAGTGGGTAATCCAATGAGAGGATTTAACGGTCTTTTACACTGCAAAAGTCTAGCGCCACTACAAAACTACGGATGCATCGCTAATGCATCGCAGTAATGAACAAGAAGGAGACAAAAGGGGGACATAAATTACTTAATACACTGGGCGTCCAACAGTTTGGAAGTCAATATCAGGGAATTGTTCTACATAAATAGTAATGACATTATGAATGTCCAGCAACGTTGAGAGAAATAGTATTGTTGTCAATGGATTTACACAAACACCATCAATGAGCTTTAGGTTTTGAACGATGAAAATATTCATCCAAGTCAATTCCAAAATGTGTAAACAACTTTTACAGCGATGATGTCATAAGGTTATAATTCAAACGGATAGTGCAACCCATTTTACTGATTTGTAGAGCACTTAGCACATTGCGAATTTCGAAAGCCTGCATGTACCAATCGAATTTAGTGCAATTACTGAGCTAGCAACCCACTTTGAAATAGTGTAGTTTTAGTAGAGTAAATTACTAAACCGCAAATTGAACAATGATACAGTAATTCATTAATATTTTTTCCCCAGTTTTCCAACGTACGAGAGTATGAACGATTTAGCTAAGAATACTGGTAATGATAAACGTCTAGACATAACGAACTTGCAAGTTCGCAGGAAAGTTCAAATTAGTCGAAAATAGGGAAGAAAGCGTTGTTTATCCAAATTTGGTTACTCCATACCCCAAAAAGCTGTACATTTAAATCATCAAATGAACAACTTCAAATAATTTCAAAACACCATCAAAATGAATTTGGATGCTGGTGATGTGATATGCTGCTTGTTGTTACTTCCAGAATCACAATTTAGCATTATCTACTTTAAACAAGATACGATTTGGTCATATACCAGTATAAACCGCAGAAGTAGAGATGTCTTAAGGCAAGGCAGAAAATTACAAAAAACGACATTAAACGAAATGATTTCATTCAGTCTATATACAGCATTCTTTTCTCCACTAGCAATAGCCGTAGTTCTAAAGGGCTTCATTGCTCTAAAGCTTGAAATAGTTTTTTTTCAGAGCACTGAAAAGATGACCAATTCGAAACAATCCAATGACAGACGATGGAAAATAATACGAGACAGACCTTGGAAGTTTAATGTCGTGATTTTCACTGGGACGTTCCGATAAAAGAGCGCGCGACAATATAACCCAACAAGACCCAGATATACAGCAACGAGGCCTGTAATTGCATTTGTTTATTACACGCTTTTCCAGAGATGCAGTCATGGAGCTTAATTGATAGATAGAGGCATTCACTGACAAGAGTTGCGCGCTTACGACAACGTCTCCAATCGCCATCCAGTTCAAAGCTAATGAAGTTTTAAGTCATCATAAAGGGTGATGAGTTCTGATTCGATAAACCATACCCTGGATTTGGACACGAGAGCCGCATCATACACGCTTCGTCAACGTCATATTGGACGAGAAATATTGTCCAAAGTATGACAATGCGGGATATGGAGGATTATCGATAGAAAAAAAAAAGAGAAACTGATGGAAGTTGAGAAGAGGCAGAAAATCTAAACGGAATGGATCCATTCATTGAAGCCGATGAATAAGTCAAAAAAGTTAGTGGAACAGAAGGAAAGTTGACCATGTACTCAATAAGACCACCATGATGGACAAGTAGATGAAATGCAGTCAAAAAGAAATGATTCTTTCATTTAACATGTTTGATTAAAAAAAAAAACTGAACGCAATAACTGAAGAAAAAGGACTATCGACGATACACTGTTATAACTTTACAATATGATTGGTTGGTAAATGTTTGCTTACAAAGAAGTTCTGTGCATGTATATTCATGCTCAGTTATTCGAAGTAAGTTAACAATTAGCATGCAGTGCAAGTTTAAGAATAACTATTTTAATAAACGATATCCTGACAATTACAATATTTATAAATTTATTCAACAGTCAAATATTTCCAGTGACATCTTTTTTTATTTTTTTATTCTAAGTTTACTTAACTGTAAATTACAATGTATTTTTAACCAATTATCTAGACTACTGTGATTTTGCTTCTTTTCATAAATGATATGTGGAAATCGAGATTTAAGACCAAGAGAATGGCTCCAAAATTGACCCTTAAGCACTTTTGTAGCAATTTATTTTTTTATGAAATTTCAACCTTCCGGCGCTTGACTACTACAGCTAAAGCGCTACATAATTTTACGCACTCAAATGGTCTATACTGCGTTCTTCATTGAACCATAATTTCTAGCAATATAAAGTTATTGGGTGGATCTGCTTTCCGGACACATTCCTAAATTGCTAAAATTTATATACGACAGTTTTCCTGGACGATACGCTGGCGAGATTTGCGAAACGAGAGAATAAAATCCGAATGTAAAGCTCAAGAAAAGATTGAAAACAAAAGACGCTCGTAAAGTTGTTTTGCTGCCATAATTTCAGTTTTATGGCATGTTGGCAATGTGAATTGTCGACTGCTTTCCTTTTTTTTTAAAAAAAAACCAAAAAAAAAAAAAAACCAGGCTTAATCTTGAACCATGGAGACATAGCTAAGAAGCACGTTACTTGCGCTTTCATTTGGTTTCCACGTCATCCACCTAATCTGTGCGAATGTCAAACAATTCCACGAGATTAATTGCTGCGACAATGGGCTCAAAAGTCCAATGACAATTTTAATAATTATGAAATGTAAATTTTTTTCAGCGTGTATAATTAATGTATTATGAAGATCAAAGTATGTAACAGGATATATACTCGTACAAGTAATATGCTATGCTACATAATGCAAAAGTTCAAACCACTTGGTATAGAGATAAAACCGCTGAATAGTGTAAAAAATAGTACTAACAATTTTGGAGTTGTATTAAGTTATCTTTTAATGTCAAATAGTAAATTGAGTACAAACCTGTAAACTAAATTCACCTATAGCAGGCAAAACGTTAGACACCTGAGTTAGCAGTGATTGCCCATTGTCAGGGGCAAACATGTTTTATGACTTGCAGTTATTTTTGGAAGATTTAATATGAAAATATCATTTAAAACTACCACTACCACATCATTTAGACTTACAACAAATTTGCATTTTATCGCATACATAGAGGATGAGTTCATGTATATTACAAAGTTCATACTTAGTTTTAGGTAAATGTATGCAACCATAATTTGAAATCATAAATCTTACATACTTCGAAAAATTCAGAAATTTACAGAGGGAGGAAGCTTTTGTGATGTCCTTGGGTACCGGAATCACTCTTATAAATAACCCCTAATGCAGGCAAAAAATATGCACGCATGTTAGCAGTGATTGCCTATGGTCAGGGGCAAGCAGGCAAAAAATATACACCAATGTTAGCAGTGATTGCCTATGGTCAGGAGCAAACGGGCAAAAAATATGCACGCGTGCTAGCAGTGATTGCCTATGGTCAGGAGCAAGCAGGCAAAATTAGCAACATAAATTTACAGGGGCAAACAGATGTCATGGCTCGCAGTTATTGTTAGAACTTTGAAAAATGACAATACCATTTAAGGCTGCTCCTCCCACTACATTTAGCCTTGTATCGAATTTACATTTTGCCGCATACCTAGAGGATGAGTTAGATGTTCATATTACATTTGAGTCATTTGTGTGACCATTATCTGAAATTACCTGAACCATTATTTGAAGATGGCACACAAAGAAAAATTCAGAACATAAGAGCGGAAGGAGTCTTGATGTTGCCACTAGAAATCCATCCTTAAATAAGCCTCAATCCTTGGAAGCTAAAGTGAATTGTGTTATTCAGCGCAACCTGAGGTTTTTGACGTTATGCACATGTCCTTTTATAAACTTGCTGTGGCAACAAACAGACATTAAAAACATTTCGTGCACATGTTCAGCCATTGTGTTTCCGAATTTATGTAAGGCATTACAGAACACTGCAAAACGAGAGCGACCTACGGAAGCCGTTAAAAGTTATTTACATCTTAATTAAAGCAGAGAGGTGCATAAAACGGTAATTAAAACACGTTAGGTCACAGGCCACCAGTAAAAATCCAAGTACAAAATGCAATGAAAATCAGAACCAATTCGCATTAGTGAAGCAGCGTATAAGTTGTGCGTATACAAGAATTGCATATTTTACTATAGATATGCAAAATACCACTACGGCTAAACACGACAAGGTAATACAAGAAATTTAAGCGAACTACTCATCTGGAAACAGGCTGAGGATGCAAAACGTCGTCTCGAAGAAAGGCCATTACATTTCATCCATGATTAAACGCCTCTTAATGAAATTAACACTCAGACAAGTTACTTGTTAAAAGTTGTTTAATTGCGGAAGCTCGCAGCACTAGCCCCAAATTAACATTCGTGAACTGCGCCATAGAATATCTTAAAATGTCATCACCCAAATCCTAATTTTTGCATTTATCTCCTCCGTTGCACGCCTCTAAACATCTGCATCGTATTAAAAACGTTGGGCGAACGGTGAGATTAAATGTTAATATCCACAGTTCATGCAAATATGGCGCAGAAATTTCCACCATAGGTCAAGCAAGAAGCGTTCGAGGAAACTTTAAAAGTTTACGAGGACTACGTAATGGCGATGCATTCATTTTGATGATCCTTTTTATGAATTTTACAGCCTGATTCTATCGCCTAATCTAATTCCGGAAGGCGTGCGCGTTTAATCCTCTTAATCGCAATGGACGTTTTAAGCCATAAATACGACTAAATCAAAACTCTAAAAGCTAAGGTTCGATATCATCACGAGGACACTTTTTTTTATTTGAAAAAACAGATCCTCGTAAAAAGCAAGTACAAAATGCAGGCTATAAAAAACAATCCTTCGCATTTAACCGTGCGTTAAGCAAATCGAGTATGGGCCAATGGCGGGGCTGAGAAGCTCTTCAATTCCCCTTAAAATTATGCTGCGTTAAAAGATTTTACGACAGCAAACTTGCATTCAAATTAATGTAAATATGCCAAATTTATGGTCTTAAAAACCTTCTCCATGAGGACATAAATACGCGATAGATTAGGCGTAATATAGTGGATACGTTATGCATAGGTTAGAAAGAATATTAATGGTCATGCGAAGGAAAGAGGAATTGTAGTTTATAAGCAAAATGCTTTTATATTAGATAATATGAAATAAGAGACGTCTCAGGATAACATTTGCAACGTGGCTCATGGAAAATGTATATTTGCCAAAATCAAAATCGATACATTTTCATTTCCATCAAATTCCATCATAGTATATTCCCCAGCTGGTTTCTTGTCATATTGATGATTATATTTCGTAGGTTAGACTTGGTAATAGCTGTGCATCGCACATTTTTACCACTATAACTCGATACTACCTACATGAATATTTACATAAGTATCAACATGTTATAACTATATCTAATTACAATTATATTTGGCTTATTGAGGACAACACTGTTGCTACGAAATAATTAACGCGGCTTCTAAAATTGAGATAAAGTTCTCAGAATAGTGTCATGCATTTTTGTAACTAAATTAACACCAAAATATGTTACAGTACTTTTCCGGAAGAAATCCATTTGCAAGCAGAGGATTTTAAGATCCAAATTGAAAACGTGGCTTAAGGATAAATTAATTTTCCGCAGCCTAGCTGTTGCCAAAAGCAACTGTATTTCCAAATAAATATGCGAGAACCATCTCTGTAAATTAAAATGCTCACAAAATAAGTGAATGCAAGAGCAAAAAAAGCCCTGTATTGAAGGCAATCCCACTAGTCGTGGTGTATGCATGCATTGATTTGATTAAGCTGGGATCCCAGAGGAAAGTCTCAAGTTCCATTGGTACATTTTCCTCGATCCCGCTCTACAATTTCAGCGAATTCAATCTTCGTGAATGTGAAACACGACCCAGAGGTTGCCAGAGTGCATCGCGATGAATAGGATGGTCAATACAGTGCACCACGCTATACCATCAGCAATTCCCAATACATTCTCAATCAACAATCCCAGAAGCTCGAGGGGCCGATGGGGGGGAAACAGCGTTACCTTCCCTGTGGTTACAATAGAACTAGGCAGTCCTAGGGCAAGTCAGGTGATAATAGATGTACTATATCCATTAGGTGATGTACAAGTAAAATCAAATCAATCTCTCGGCGTGTTGTCGGGGAGAAATGTTAGATTTCTAATAAGAAACTCTTGGAGGCAGTAACCCATTTGGTAGAAAAGAATAAAAAAAATGTAACAAGTTTGGATGAATATCACCGATAAAGTTGGGGAACGGTGATGGCATTTGACATTTGTCGAATTGAAACTTGGGAAAAAAATCCGATGAAAGTGATAATAGATCGACAAGGGTTTCAATAAGAAGGGTTTAAAAAAATTGCTCGGTAGAATTGAAAAAGTTTATTCCTAAGTTGTTGGATGGAACTGCTACAGCAGCACATCGCACATGATTAATTCTGGTAAACATTCTGCAGTAATGAGTGCATCGCTGTTGATATATGGTTCGCTCACACCATGAGTCAGATGAAAACAAAAAAATTCACATCAAATTCATAGGGTGCACCTTGACAGCAACATCAGCATGATGATATATGGATGCTGAAGTGAGATATCAGCATAGAAATCAGCATCCGTGCGGGGAAAGTTGATCAACAAGAAGTTTGTTTCAACTTTACCAAAATCAAACACAAGACAGGTGAATTAATTACCCGATGAATCAAAGACACAATCACTTATCAGAATCGATTCATCGCTACATCAAAGGCAAACAGTGACCAACTCGAACTACTGAAATATGGTCATGTTCATTGCATGAGAACAAAGTCTGTAACTACTGTATATACTATCTGCAATAAGTATGACCATGCCATTTGCAGTATTCGCCTGACATCAAATGTAGTTTTGAAAATGTAGCATGAGCTATGAAAAATGCGAGCGTGACTAGCTTCACAATATAGTGAAATTATGCTATCGGAATATTGCTATGGATTTATGCCTATGCCATTACACAATTTATATTAAACTCTGCAGCATCGCTTGTGCCTGATTTAAAAATATATACGTTTTTATGAGATGATGCCATCAGCCAAGAAAAAAAAAAGGTCTTGTACAGACAGTATTATTATTTGAAATTCAAAGTTGCAAAATGTGTAGATGAACAAGCACGTCCTGTTCATAAATTCATAATACACGTATTTATAATATGGAGTCCCCATTCCAATAATATTTGTCGAATCCTATATTTGAAGAATGCCTCAGGTCATAACAAACAGATTATCAGAAACTGCACGTCGAATTTGTGAATGTATTTCATGTTCCGCAATACCCACCTTATTGGATGGAGTATTATATATTTCAACATTCAATTTCATGGGATGGAGAATCATTAACTATTTGTCAAACCATCTTCCTATAGGAAAATGTATTCATATTTTAAATGTGTTGATTCGTGCGGAATTAACGTTAATATTTTGCCTAATGCAACGCGGCAGAAATATATATATATATATTTTCTTTTTGCTACGTGAAAATAGTCGTTCATTTTCAACGCATCAAATTTCTATCACGATATTGGATTTTGTAAATAAAAAAAATTCATCTAATAAGCCGGGCTTATTTTTTTTTTTGCAAAGAGACCAAATCATACTGTAGCATGCTTATTCCAAGTAATAACATCCCAAGAAACACACTGCTTGTCACGTGTAGCAAAAAAAAAAAAAAGCAATTGCCGATAATAGTAATTGATTTTTTCCCATTATCCGAAAAAAATAACAAAAAAAACAACCAACATTTGCCTGGAACAGAACCGGCGTGTCCACGACGTTGAGGAAAATTAATGCAACAAATTTGTAAAAAAAAATCGATAACTTCATTACTGGCATCTTTTATATTCATGGAAGCTTGGGTTGAGAAGCCAGAAAGATGCCAAGACGCAATAAGCCCGTGAAAAAAAAAGTCAATGAGCAAGCAGTGAACAAAGATTAAAAAAGTTAATGACTTGCAAGCTCAGAAAGTTAAACAAGATTCTGTCATCAGAAATGCTAATAAGTTCGTGAAGAAATGAACGGAAGCATCGAACAAGCCCTACTTGTCCAAAAACAGCGGACAATCCAATTCAGCATTTAGGACTTGGCAGGTACATTAGTCTTCAGTTAAAGGAATCTTGGTTTAAAAAAGTTTGGTATACAAGATTTGAAATTACTATATTGGAAAGCAGAATATTCGTGACAGGAAAACCCGTTCTGCATTTAGTTGTAGAATGAAGCAGTAAAGGCATAAGTTGCCTAAAATGCAATTTCCTGTTGGAAATGTATTCAAGATTTGTGCAATAAATACTCGACTATACTCAATCGTTATCCAATATCACAAATATAGGAATACAGATAAGGACAAATATCCAATTTTGCTACTTCAAACGCGAGATGAAAACAGTTTTATACATGTTGTGCTGTGAAACATGCTTTCTAAAAGTAACTCCCAATGAATTATTTGGTCACCTACTTGTATATGCATAATTGTCATTAGACAATTTTGTTAAAGCTTCTAGCTTGAGTTGACAAAAAAATGTCAAATTTCATATATTTTTCATGATTATACAGCAAACCAGAGTAATCAGACCACTATTACAAATATTTACACCGTATAAAATTTTCAAACTTTCCAATGTATGATAAGAACTTTAATTTATTAGATATCTCTTGAAAATATGATAACTCCTCTTTAAGGTAGTATATGTTAGTGAATCACACATAAATTGAGAAATTCCGGCGACACATTACATTAACAGCAACAAAAAGTTATTCATACATATGGATTCATTTCTTATTTTATTTCTAGCTATACCTATTCATACTTTGAGACGTTTTTGCCATCATATACCTTGAACATGCATACAAGCCAGTCACTATCAATTTGACTATCAAGTGTGCAACACATGTCAGATGATGAATTCAATCCATGAAACGCAATTCAAAAAAAATAAAAAAGCAAATTGTTTTGTCAGATGCAAGTAAAGTAAGCCAACTCGAACACTGAATATAAGCTTGTTCTCCTTGTATTCCATCTTATACAAGTAATGAATAGCCTAAAGATTGCTTCTTCGTCATTGAATTCACTTTTCTGAAGAAGATAATCGGTTATTAAAATATGCTGAGCGAATGTGGACTGTCTGATAGAGTTACACCATTATAATGCATTATACCGAAAGAAGCAAGATAATCACTTGCCGACAAGTGTGATTAATTTCATAGGAAAAACTGCAATAAGTCAAGCGGCTATTAATGACTCGACAAAATCTAACGAACTTCCCATACGTGATGGAAATTAGTCAAAAACTTGTGGCACATGCAGCTAATCAACGGAATTGCTATTCAGCTTCATTTTTAGTGAAAGGCAATCACTATCCTAATTACGTACTATAGTGTTCTTGGAAAAACATGAGAATTAAGGAGCTATTTTTCGAAAAATATAAAAAAGCGTGCTTATATAATTCGGTTATTCGGGGCTTGCAACAAGGCCTGCCGTACGGATTAATGTATCTACACTTTGAAACTATACATCAAACGTCTTTGTCAATTTTAGATTAATTACCATGGCATCCGAAGATTTTATATCCCATACACTGATTGAGTAGTGCAATAAGTAATAACCAACAAAGAAAACATTATTTGAAACTAAATTGATACAACGATTAATGCAATGTGCTGAAACTTAAGGCACAATGTTGGGATTATCGCAAGACATTAGACAGTTTTAGCATGTCAACGTATTTATTCTTACCTTAATTTTAAATGGCGGGAAAGGAAGAACCACGCATGTGAACCCATTATATTCAGTTAGTTCATTGGGTAGTTCTCCTTCCTTTCCGCCATTAAATTCAAGTATAAAGACGTTGCCATGCTAAATCTGTCTATTTTGCATAATATGAAACAACATATGAAATTATATTCATATTAAATATTTAATTGAATTGTACTGCAATATGGCATAAGATTGAAAATCATGTTTTCAAATGGTTTGAAACCATTTCAAAAGATCAACATGAATTTCTCTATAACAATGGTCAGCGTTGGGTTATTTTACAATGACGGTAAAGAAGAGTCCATGCTACTAAAAAAATAATCGCGTTTCTTCTTTGTTTGCTCCATTAAATTGCAAATCGTGAGTGCATCTTGTAATTTACGGATTTACTATTTACTTAAGACTGTCGAAATCGTTTGAAATGCTTTTATGGAGTAAGCATTTGTTCATTGAAGCATCACAATGCACCTTGAATTAAAACAAATCACTGCAGATACAGCCTTTAGTGTAAAGTGTTAAAGTGGCGTGCTTTTCTTGCTTGCACATTTTTTAGATTTTAATCAATGACAAGCTGTCGTCCTAAATTTCACTGCAACAATGCTCACATGCAATGAAAAAAAATCAGCTTGTTTCACTGTTGCCGATGTAAGCTTATCTTCAGAACTTTATGTGCAATATGAAAGCCCGTGATTAAATTGCAACTCAAGCTAGAGCTTATTGTACAAATTGCTTGAAAGCATGGCCATTACTTTTGCAATGCAAGCAGTATGCTAATTTTTTGAAACTTTTGCTGGTTTTCTCAAAAAAATCCGTCCTTTAATGGAAATGCGATACGTGATATAACATTTTTCTTTCTAGCTAGTCGTTGCTACTTGAAGTGCAAATGTGGAAATATTAACGAAGTCATATTTCTTGCACCAGTTTTTCATAAAATGTGAAGTTTCTAGAGTTGTTCAGTGAGCAAACCAACGGTTAAGCTACAACGCCGCATTTCTGATATCTGCTTTACAAAACGTTTCGGTTCATCAAGCATCATGAAAATAAAACCCAACCATAAACAGTTGTGTGTATGGTTTTATTTCTTTTTGCAGGGACATCAGAATTTTCTCACATTCCATCAGATTTCGCCAAATTTGTCATATTTAATTGACGCTTCCTTATTGCAATCTGAGGCGCCTGGAGATGGCCAAGAGGTATCGTATGAAAACCAGGGCAGGGAATAAAACATGACAAACGACGTGGTCATGAGCATCAAATTGCGTTCAAGCTGGAGGAAACTCTCCATAAACATCGACACATAATCCATGTTTCGATTTTACTGCAGCATGGCGAAACAGGAGTTGTTGGGCAATATATTCATGCGAGGACCTCGCTTTACGGTCGCTTAATGACACCCCCATAAGTACGTAACGACCAATGATTTCGACCATAAAGAACATAGTGGCTGTCTGTCGAAATTGCGGACGTCTCATTCGGGGCATTCTTAAGAGTTTTTCGCCGAAATTTTCCGCATTTCACTTTGGCCTTCTAAACTTTGGAATTCGTGTTAGGCTAGTAACTGCCTTTCAGCACTCGCCAACCATCTTTTTGAAGCCCATTTGCTTGCCAAGTGTCACCATAAGCCACGGCAGGAGGCAGTGAATAGAGCCAATTCACTAATACACTGTGGAAGTTCCATAGTCTCCAATAGTAACCCGCTGTAAACATAGCTACATTGAGTGTGTCCATAGTTAAGGATTGTTTACCACGTTCTAAGCTTACTGATTTTAACGAACTAAAAATAAACAATCCCTCACAAAAAGTATGCTAATTACCATACTCACACTTGTATCCCCTGTACAAGTGGACAATTGCTTAGGTAAAAGCAGATTTATAATATCTACCTTTAGAGAAATGATATCATAATCTAATACGAATCGTTAGGTTTAGAAAGGTGTCGAACATAACAGAAAACTCAATCCTGCAAGAGTGCAAGATATCCTCGATTGCACTTCGACAATTATGGTTATGTACATGTTGATAGTAAGAAAAAATAACATAATCAGCATGTTATTGTGAAGTATTCTCGGAGGCAATATACTCTTGTTTACATACGAGAGCTGATAAACTAATCCCAAATTTAATGAGGCAGGGGACATAACAATTCCTCAAGGGCTTGTTATGGTATGGAAAAGAAAATACAAGTGGGATTTCATTTGATTTTTCCATAGCAATGCTTCCAAGATTAATTATGAAAACGAACTTCCAAAACGATGATTTATGATAAATGATGCATCATGTAGGCGAATCAAAGTTGAAATGAAAAATTCCAGAATGATGATTAGATAACAACAACAACAGGTACGAAATGACGGTTCTAAATTATCAAACAAAAGATTCGCAAATACAATGAAAAATTACTTGAACGAGATGTTAATGAATGCAGAACATGCAATTTTTCAAAAAACTGAAATAGGTTTTTCATGACAAACACCCAGAGTGTGCATGCACATTTTATGTATTAGCAGTGTTCTATTAAAATATAAGTAATTTATGTTCATTTGCAAGTATAACTTGAATACAGATGTCAGGTTCAGGTAGTCGTAGCATCGACCTTTGAAATAACATCACAAAATGGGTGGTGGTGAAAAGTAGTTGACAATTTTGAAAGTGTTGAGGGAAATGGTATAAAACTGGCATCATTCTTTAATGTCTCTTAGTACAGATAAAAAAAACTTAACGGCAGAGGCATTGATACCTATATAATTGAATTTCGATCCTATACACTGAATAAGATGTGTTCATGCACTGAAGCCAAACTTAATTACCCTCCAAGACACATCACGAAGTTAGACACACAGCCAGCCACAACTGCTTGGAAATAAAACTTGAACTTTAGTATTGGGTTGCATGCTTAGTAAGAAACCATCACAACCTGGAAACAAAGAGTCATATAGCGAGCAATACAATTCCTCAGCAGACAAAAGAGAAAACAAGTTAACCGCCACATTTAATTGGAACAGAAAACATCTAACGACTTGTACAACTCTGAAGCATTTACAATCCTTTAGCAACAGCCGGTTACCGCACGTGTATACGTGATTGTGCCATTGGGACGCCGGTTATGGTAATGGAGGTCGGAATTAATTAAACACAATTGCAAAATGATTATGACAAATGAGTGTCCAGGCACACTGCCTTGCACAAAAGTCTTCCAGAGAGTTACTTTGGGAGTAACGTCCGTGGCCACCCGCCACCAAGGAAGGGTTTATCAAACGCAGTTCCATTAATTAATACGCTTGTCTCCAAGAGCGTACTATTACAAAAGGACCCAGCCAAACGCAACGAGAATTAAATACACCAAATCCTGACCGAGTTTAATTAAGGCTTCGACTCGGCTTTAATGCAAGCTCACGTTTCATTAATTAACAATTTGTGAGAATGATAAAATTGCATCGAGCAACAGCTTCTTTGATCAATGGGGCATGTTCGCTTACATGTTTGCCAATCCGCCACTGTCTACCACTGCTTAATGAAAAATCCAATTTTTGCTCCGTTTACTCGATTTCAGAGCATTTGAATCGGAAAAGAAAACAATAAACTCCTTTCGAAACACTTTCGGTGCATTTGATAATAGCAATCAACGCAAATTGGTCCGAGCAAAATATCGTATACTTAATGGGACAAAACACTTGCTAAACAGAAACAGGCATTGGTTAAATCTTGAGTTTTTTTGGTTACCATTAGCAACATGTCTATAGGTCTAATTTTTAAGACAAAAAGCTCATCTAAAATGTGCTTCTTTGTTTACATTCATTGTTTGGATGAGATTATATACATTTCAATTAAAACGTTCCGTTATAATGCATTAATATAACATGTTGAATTTATCTTCTATTTTTAGAATTAATAATCTCTTTGGTCGAGTGTAATTATGATTAAGTATCCGAGATAAAAAGTGCGAAAATGGATTTCCGCACAAAATCGATAACAATCCCACATCATTTGCATTTATTAATAGCCCAAATAATCTTTGATTAGAAATGTATGAAGTTAGTGCGATGGGCATAGTGGATTTTTGTGGTGATTAATAACCAACTCTACATGCCCCATGAATCTCCCCCCTCCCCCCCCTCAATGAAATTCAAACTAATAATCCATATAAGGTACTTAACTTCCTTCTCATGTCACTGGGCATTAGAGATTTAACATCGCACAAGTTCCACATATAATAAGATTACTGGAAGGAGAGATGAACACTCTTTTCCATATTCAAGATATAGGGAGATTTATTGTTCAGAAAATGGGAAAATAGAAAATAATCCGAAACTCGCCTGAATTCACCAGACTCATAATAAACCATATCAAATGTGTTTCGTGGATGATTTATCATATTTTGTCAAGCTCTAACTTAAAATTTAGTGTTGTAAACTTACTACAGATTACTTTTAAAAGCAGCCACGGCAAGGAATGTACAAGAATAGACAAAGTTCCTTTGTACCAGCAATACCAGTACACATTAAAATGTCCTGTGATAATTTGGCTTGGGCCTCCTGTAATGGCTAACTTAAGGCGTTCCTCGGAACTGGGGCCCAGTCTGTCTATTGTTCTTTCTGTAGTACGAATTTACACTAACTCTCTACAGGACTAACCCAAAACTGGTTGGGCCCTCTTTAGCCTCTTAGGCTCAACCAACACATTAAAATTACAAGTACTTTAATGTTTCAATATCAGTGACAACATCAGTGGATAGAGACTTCCTATTTAATTGCATTCACGGAATTTTCATAACTATAATATTTAAGAAAAAAAAGTGGGGTGGCCAGGAATTCTGGTTCACCTTGTATATTCAAATATTATTAATACACAGTTTATGTCTATGTTTACTTATCGAGAACTATGGTACATTTTTGTTTAAGAAAAACACTACATAAGCATGTGCAACGTTTTTGATAAGAGTTAACTACCCCAAAGGATATTATCTTTTAATTAATTAGGTAACAAAACCTTGCTGCTAATAAATAAATACATTTCTAACGAGAAATGTACAACAAGGTTCCATATTGCTTCATCGCTAAACTCAATCAAGCAAATCCTAATTTGAAAACCTCGTTTGTTTGTTTATTCAATTTAATTGGCTTCAAACTGGACCCAACCATTGGCCAAAGGGCAATACACAGCTCCCCAAACGCAAGACATATATCGTTAGGCAATGGGAAGTGAAATAATGGTCATGCCGTTAATTAAAGCAAGCCTAGGTGAAATTAGTTTTAATGGTCTTTGGAGGATACGTGCATCGCACCGGTGCTGAAGTGATTAATTAGATCTAATTTATTGTTTGTGTTGCATAACGCAATCATCAAAAAGGAACGATTGATATGAGTTGCACTAACCGAATGAGGGCACTCCAAACTGCTATAACGTGTGAACTACACTGTTAATGTAATTGCAATGCATAATGTTAGAATTTAATATTCGAATATAATATGTTAAGTACATTTTTCTCTATTTAAGAACAAAATTACATTTATAATCCCTACAAACATTCCATTTGCATATTATAATCCGAAGATAAGTAAAATGCATTCAAAATGGGTTAAATAAATTTTGAAATTCACAGAGGACGTATATTTCAAAATTACGCCATGCATTGTAAAAGATAACATAACATGCATGGATAAAAATAATACATCTCGCAATCCCGCTAATAAAGCCAACATGGATTTTACAGACACAAATGCAAATGCAGAATAATTTTATAGAATTAAAATACAAAGTTATGCCAAAACATTCCAGTTCCCAAATTTCCGATACGAATGCTGGTGCTCGTAAAAAAAATGCATGGATCGTTACTATTCCAAGACATCAATAAAAAAACGGATCAATGCAAAATAAAACAAAAGTTGTTTTTCACGAATAATTTGCGATATACCATTGCTGCAAAATACAGTTTCTATACTTGGATAATTTCAAAGAGATTTTCAAAAGCAACGATAAAATCCATTTCTGCAGAATTAACTTTTGCTATTCAGCTAATGTTTGTGGATACACCCAATTTGAGCTGATTGCTATTCATGAAGTGCACAATACCAAAAGATCACATTTTGTTTGGATATCATTACATTGTCAACATCCTGCTAATAGTTTCTAAACAGCGATACTCCGATTTATCCTCAGAGAATTAACAGTATAATAAGAAAACATTTGAATTACAGATTTGAAATGCAAAGATGCTATCTCTTGAGAAATGGTATATATTAATATAAAAAAATAAATAAAGAATGGAACATAAACATACCCGTAGGATGCTATAATGTTATGGTAATATACAAAATGAAGTAAATCTAGATTCGTAATATTCGCTATGCAAATATGGCTATTCTCCAATTCATAATGGTGGAGAAAATAACGGAACCACCAATCCACTATAAATGCTACAGGTCTTATGTACGCTTAGGATTCTTATTACGTCATGCTTATATGAAGCCCCATGCAACAGTCGTATAGTTCTGTAAACGATACACTTTTGTGGACATCAAATTCCTTGAGAAAATGATGTTTAATTTAAAAAGTTTCATATTGCCTTCCATTCAAATAAACTGCTATCAGTTCTCGAAAACTGTCATTACATAATGAAAGTGTGTGCAATTCCTTTTCTTTTCCAATTTACCAGAAACGTGAATCCCCTTTCTGTCCTCTCATTACAATGTGCTTATCGCATATATAAGTTATCTGTCGCAATTACTGACACTATTAGTAATGACTAGCGCCTTGATAAATTAGTTTTTAATACTTAAAAAAGCTCAGGTATTTATCAAAGCTTTCATAGCGTTTATGCAAAACTAGAGTAGTTCAAGAAACAGCATTTTTTTCTCCAAGGAATTACTCTTTTATGTGTCATTTTCATGACATTTCTCATGCATTAAAAGATTTCTTTTTTAAATCTTCGGCAGATAGTATCTCTTTAATAACCATATCATTTCTTTATTTCTATTCCCAGATCTGTAATTAGGGGGATTATGTTTAAAAAAATTAATGAATTAAATTCTGCGAACTTGTTAACCTTGGAAAATATTGTTCCAGTAATATTTCATAAATAAATTGTCTCAATAAATGCATTTGCTACACAAGTTGTTAAATTTGATTCCAAAATATGCATCTAGGAAGGAGGAAGGTATAGGAAATTCAATCGATTTCCACTTTAGGTTATGTAAGAAGTAACCACATTAGGATTTAATAGGATAATTTCTAAAACAAGTTCACTGGATAGTGCAATACTGAAAACTCGGTTAAAATCATCGCTTTCTTACGAATTTTCATAACATGGGTTTTTTTCTTTTTCCATTTTGCATAAAAATGTTTCATCAGGAAGTTTTGTATGATTCTTTTAATGTTATTTGCCAGTAATTAGGCCATGCAAATACCTTGATATTAACTCCTTTACTCGCGACTTGGAATCGCTACTTGCAGTGTAATCTCGCATTTATATGACTTTAATTAGAAATGTGTCGAACACATTAAACCGAATTGATAGCGTCTTTTATGGCTTCCAAGGAAAAGTCGCTCTGCAAAAAACAGCTAATTTTCATATATAATAAGCATAACAACCTCGCATCATTAATAATTTCGTAGCTCTCCAGCAGGGAATGCAATAAACAGAGTTTTCAGATTGCAGTTCAAATAGACCGAAGAAACTTCTTACCAGAGAAACAACATTGGATTCTTAGGGCGTCAAAGCAATTTAAGCTCAGCATTTTTGATACAAGTCACACACCAATACAGTATACTGTTTTATACTGTATATTGTGCCACTCAAATTTTCTTCCACCAAATAAATGGCAAATTTTCAACAGTGGAAACGTCACGGCGAATGCCAATAGCAAAGCAGATAAAAGCCAAATGGCGTCATTAGAAAGAAACACTGGCAATTTAATAGTTTTATATACACGTCCAAACGGAATAAAACCTGATTAGAGAAACGCGTTTCCTGACATCTCCTCAGAGCCTGCAATTTCAAATATGACATCAAACAAGGAAGCAAGACAAGAAAACACCAGCTCCAAAGTATGATTAATACAACGTCTTAAAAGACGGCTCTTTATGAAATGCTGCTATTTATAACACACAAATTTGACGTGATTCTAGGTGTTATTACGTTGCCATTCATAACATTGCATGCTTGTAACATAAGTGTCATTTATTTTGAGATAGCACCTGAATTTGAAAATAAGCTTTTATCAAAACCTGTCTTCAGCCCAATTGTATGAGTGGAACACGTTATCCTGTCAAGAATAAAGTACCTGGGACCACACAGAATACAAAATTAAATCCTAAAAGCAATACTTACAATATACTGTACATGTTCTGCTAAAAGCTTTGGGTAGCAACGTTTTTCAAAATACATCGTACTGATCGTAATTACAAACTTACAATTTCGTTTGGTTATCGAAATCCATGAATAAATTATAGGTACTGTATAGGCATACTTAATAAAATATAATACTAACATGCTAAAAAAATCTAAGGATATCGACATATTTCAATATCTAATAAATTCATCTTGTTCTTACGCAAGGTTGTAATCTCAAAATAACATGTAACCTTGTTTACTGTCAGGTTATTAGAAGAAAGTACAAGTAGTAGCATTACATAATACATTAGCATAATAATGTCAAAATCTGGGAAGCGCTGGATGCAGCTTTACGGTTTTAACACTACGAAGCACCCGCTAATTAAATAATAAACGAAACAATAACTTAAATTCTATCAGCAAGCCAATTTACCAAGGCTTAATTTATGAATTCCGGACACTGGCCCACTTACCGAGATAGTTACTGGCTCCGGTTAGTATGAGCAATACTTTGACAGGGTCCACCATTGGCTATGTATGCAAAATACATCGTACTGAACGTATTTACAAACTTACAATTTCGTTTGGTTATCGAAATCCATGAATAAATTATAGGTACTGTATAGGCATATTTAATAAAATATAATACTAACATGCTAAAAAAATCTAAGGATATCGACATATTTGAATATCTAATAAATTCATCTTGTTCTTACGCAAGGTTGTAATCTCAAAATAACATGTAACCTTGTTTACTGTCAGGTTATTAGAAGAAAGTACAAGTAGTAGCATTACATAATACATTAGCATAATAATGTCAAAATCTGGGAAGCGCTGGATGCAGCTTTACGGTTTTAACACTACGAAGCACCCGCTAATTAAATAATAAACGAAACAATAACTTAAATTCTATCAGCAAGCCAATTTACCAAGGCTTAATTTATGAATTCCGGACACTGGCCCACTTACCGAGATAGTTACTGGCTCCGGTTAGTATGAGCAATACTTTGACAGGGTCCACCATTGGCTATGACATATGGAATCCGATGCTAATCCCGAATGGTGGAGGATAAATAAAAGGTGTGGCCATAGAGAACAGGTCAGAATGTTGACCACAACTGAATCACTTCCAAACACCTTTGAATCTGGCGTATTTTTCCGAAGCACGTCAGACTACGACAAGCTGACCAACAGGAAGGAATTCCACGAAATTCAACAGTAAATCCATGAATAGCTTTAGGACGTTCATTAATTCAGGGGTGAGGCCTTGACGGACATTCCAAAAACCTCCCAGGACACGACTTTGACACCGCTGTACTCCAGCACCGCACCAACGTGCATCTTAGCCAAGAGTCGAGCAACTATTGAAAACACCTCAATCTGGTTGTCGCAATGTTACCCATTCATCAACTCCCATCCAGAGTCTCTCACAAGTTGGGATATGGATCTATCTAGCCTCAAGGGCACAACGGGCCGCGGATTTGCCTTGGCACCTCCTGCCTACAACCAACTATGCAAAAGGGTTGCCGGGGTGCACCAACACCCTGAAGAAGCCAGCTCGAAATGCCACATTGTTCAAGTTTCCAGAGCTGCCTGCCTATCCGTGGCAGCATTCACAATCAATAGACGGCTCTACCTTTGGCATCGGAAAACATGGACTGTTCCCAGTCCGGATATTGCCTTATGAGCGAAATCAGCGCTCGATGGCAGTTCAAATCTATCATATAATTCCAACATTTCGTGACTCTGAAAGACATCTTTTAATTTGGATTTGTCTGCCAGACGTTTTTCAATGTTGGGCATCTGTTTTATGAGCCGTGAATGTGAAATATGTTGGAATTTCAACCAGTTCTTTCATGGAGGAAAACAGGACTTGCCTGAAGACCTGTCACTACTTGAAAGAAATTGGCAGAGGGCGTTAGCCAAAAGTTGACATCCTGTCCATCCGTTAAGAGGATCTCAAAATAAAATTGCGCCATTATTGACTTGTAAATATGACACAACTAAAATGGGAAATAGCGGGCATTTCTGAAATATCGATTCATAAACTACAATTTTCCGTTTAATTTAAATCAAGCTTGAAATGGTTGTTCTTTCCAGTATATTCCAAATCTCATCCCTTAAATTTTCAAAGACAACCTCTCATGTCCAAAGTCTGAAACTTTTTCTAAGGAGTTTAAAAACGCAAATTTTCAGACCTCTGCAGAAACTGTCAACATCACCTGGTATTTAACAGGAATTTCAAGCATAACTCATGACTTCCAATTAAAATAACCTTACAAGTGCTACCCAAGCTGTGTGTA
This sequence comes from Ophyiulus pilosus, assembly GCA_033995625.1. NCBI lineage: Eukaryota > Metazoa > Arthropoda > Diplopoda > Julida > Julidae > Ophyiulus > Ophyiulus pilosus. The sequence continues at coordinate 51,148 of JAUJYV010000152.1, forward strand.
ATTTCATTTCTGCCTAAAGTTACAATGTCAAATAATGTATGAACTGATTCGTTACAATCCTATATCATCATTTCAGAAAATGTATGCAAATGCAATTTCAGAAAAGGAAATTCACAATACTTCTGATACTAGCACACTGATATACTTCATACATATGAATCGTATCACCAAACAACCTTTTACAATTTAAATATTTCAAAACTGCAAAACTATAGTTTAGTTTTGTCATATGCTGTATGGATATCAGCTACATTTTAGATTACTTCTGACTCAACACTGAACTAAAATGAATATGTTAATTTCATGGCACGAAAATAGATCCAGTCTGTAGTCATTCATGGCGTGATTGGCCATGGAAATTGTTTATCTCGCTTGGCTAGGAGTGCGTGTAATAACTTTCCAGAAATATAATAATGAAATTCATTTTTTTAAAGAAGATGGTCGCGTATTGTCAGCTATTTTTTTTAAAATAAAGCAAATGCAGTAAAACTCATTCATGGTAATACATGTATGAAATGTATCAAATTACAACAATAATAATATATATGCAAATGTAACTGAAGTTAAAGTATATTTCTTCGAAAATAGTAATTTTTGACTATGTAAGGTCATACATGTACATTTGCATTGCCCCCTTGGCTAAAGCAAGAAAATCTGCCTTAAACAAAACAGTAATGATAGTAGCATTCGGGATTACTAACTCAATTTAATCCTCCTTTTAAAATTAGCATAATGTACGTGGCTAAAGGCTTGGGGAAAGCGAACAGAAGTAATGCATGCTAAATAGGCATTCAAATTAGACTGCGTAAATAGACCAGTGCTTCCAACACTAGCAATGTCATGACCAGAATAATGGGTATTATATTTTTAAAGGTTTAATATTCACTATTTTACACAGTGACCACTTGATTAAAACAACTGTTTGTTTACAGAGATCTTTATGGTTTCCATAATTAACATCTATGATATTTCCAATACAATTTACATCTATGAAATTTCCAATACAATTGACATCTAAACATTGCAACATTTGGTCATTTTTCATGTTGCAAAAGTTCTAGCATGTTATGCAAAAATCTAGCTAAAAATCCTAAATTTGTTAACAATTTTAATAAAATTAAGTTTATCTACATATAAACTAACCACCATTTGAACTTTCACATGGAGGTACTTCAAACGCATTAAAAACCACCAACTGGACAACTCTAAAACTTATTAAGTCAGTATCAAACAATTGCATTGCTCAGATCAAGTTTTAAACTTGTGTAAAACCAAGTCTCATAAAATGGAAATAAAAATGAGTAATGTGGATTATGTTAAATACAATTACTGTACTGGATCACATAGTCATTTGCCATGATGCTGGTAGGCTGTTAACCTAAAGCAATTTAAGATGCTCTCGCAATTGTTTTGTTGCAAAAATTACTTTGCTTTTATGCGCTATTTATTGGGCGCTGCTAAACAACAAAGCAGAAACCAGGGTAACTATCCTATAAAACCAGGCTTAGTCTTATCTTTTTTTATTAGACATTAAAAACGGACGAATGAATAAAAAACAGAGAGCTGCATTTTTTCGCTCGAAATCCCAAACAGACATAAGATAAAATCGACCATCAAACAACAAGTAAACTCATTTTTTGAGACAAACCATTCGATGCAGACCTTCTGGATAATTAGATTTACCAGTGCATCCCTCAATCGCATAGCTAGAATCAGAAACTTTCGGAAGCAAAAAATAAACTAAATATATTACGACACTATTTCAATTTAACCCATTGATCACAATTTGAAATTTCACAATAGGGTGCAACTTTTTCACAATGTCTCACAATGTGATCATTTCCTTTACAAGCATGCCTATAGCAGCATATATCAACGTTTTAAAAGACTGAGAAGGATTGATTCATCTTAAGACTTCACTTCCTGTTAAACCTGCGAATAACAGGTCCCAACAACGTAAAAATGGCGGCATAATCTACCAAGCGACAATAATCCGCTAAATGATCACTTGGCAACATCTTAGGCATGACGAAGTAATTAAATTGTGCACATGATTAAGAAATGATTTACGCAAGGGCTGCCACTTCCAGATTATTAAAATACGAAGGCATATATACATGTACAAAAAAGCAATTACTTTAAGTATATCATTTACAAATCATCTACAAAAAGGTGCAATCGGGAGTTCATAAAAGAGGACTCGCCTGCAACGTAAAAGATAATCTAAACCCCTGACACAAACTAGTTTTTATTTGGGAAGTTTGTGTTGGTAGGTTTAGTCTGTACGATCAGGTGTAATTTGTATAGTTTATTAAATGCATTCTTCCCATATGTCATAGCTTCCCCTGCACCACCCATATAAACAGTGAATTTATCTTTGCAGAGTTTGCACAACGTTGTTATAATTAAAATGACTAGCCTTGGACGCTTTTGGGTCCTTAAACATCATTCTACCAACCAACATGTAATGTCACTTCAACAACTGCAACACAGGTACATATTTTTTCCTATAAACTCGGTAGCATTTCTCCGTCATCTGATTGTCCAAAACAAGCCGTTTTTGCACACAAACACATCCTAGCATACATTCCCTGGTGAGTTCAGCAAATTTCATAAAGTGCGGAAATTTCCAATTTTCATTGCACTGCCTTTTTTAATTTCCTCTCACGTTCGAGCTCACAATGAGTTTTCATTTTGCATAAGTAATAATAAGCTGAAAAATGAATGATGACACGTAGAAACCGTGTGAGGGGGTCGCGAACATGCGCCACTCGTCGGGGCATTATCACATGAGCTACAAATTAAATTAAAGGTGGTGGTAATACCTCTTCTGAGGAATGGGAGGACAGATTTCAGCCCCCTGCATTTGCCTGCTGAGAGGAGAGCTTAACATAAAAGCACTCGACTATTGAAGCGCAGAAATGGGCTACTGCTCGCAGCTAAGCGTTCGTGTAAATGCCAGAAAATGCACAAAAGCTTCCTTGGCATTGGGGGCTTCCATTCAAAATATTTCAATAATTTCCAGTGTCAGAAAGCGAAAAAGGGGCGTGGTCTCACTAACCCCCGAATGCATGGTTAGGAATCCCATAAAGACAATCGTTATAATTCACGGAAAGAACAGAACACATAAAACGGCACTAAAGGGGGAAATAAAACCAGAGATTCGCCTTTTATCTGACTTTAGGAACACAAACGCAATCAAGACATAATAGGACACGAATGTAGTGTAAAGAACATATGGAAATTGCTTTCTGTGCACTGCTGCAATTGACTTCGGTTACTTTAGAGGAAGGTAGCAAAAAAACACTAAACAATAGCAGTTTAACAAAAAATTAGTTTAGAATAATCGAGAAAAATCCACTAACTCTGCTTTCCAAACATTACATAAGCCCTTTGCAAGAAACATCAATGATGTATTGAATAAGTTAGGAAAAGTTGTGTATGCAATTGTACTATTTAGACAACAATATAGATAGGACAACAACTCTATAGAGTATAAAAATGAATTGTGACAACCTTTTTCGAGATCACGTAATATGCTGATACTTTTGAATAAAATCATGTAACCTATTCCTTATAAGTTTGCACTTGGGGCATAATTTTGCTCTCAATGTTAACTAATAATAATGGTAAATGCTTATTTCGTTCATGTATGTTTTTTTGTTCGATCATAGCATTGTGATTTTTCCTTTAAGAGCAATACTCCTTAGTCCATGGTTGAATGAATTTGGTTGATGTTTTAATTACACGTTGGATTGGATATGATAGTCTATTATTAAAGTAAGGTCTGTTGTTCAGGAGCTTCTTTTATCGATCCCAACAGACACAAAAAGTATGGCTGGTTGCTGAATACAAGTTATTTTCGGTCTTTATATACATCTATCACGTCATGGAAACAGGTTCTTGAATTTCTATACGAAGTTCAACATTGCTCGAGGGATTCAAATATCATTATATAAATATCGAATTATGATTTTTTCAAGTGGTTTAGAATTTCCTCCTATTTTTTCATTGGCTACCCAGCATAATTTTAAAGAGTTTTGAAACAGCATTCGAACAAACAGCACTTACATGTCAGTAGGAGAATTAATACAATGATACAAAATAATAAGTAGTCTGAAAAATGAAATTTATAATCACTTTAGATTTAGCGCAACACATTTCAAATCTATAAGTGACATTTTGAAATTATTAGTTTCCATAAATACAGGGCTAAAAAGGGAATAGTATATCATTTACAAAGTTCTTAGAAGGTGATAAGAAGCGGAATACCGCGAAGTACATGTATGGCAGACTCAATATGCATGTATAAATTTATGGTAATTAAATTTGACCTAATGGGATGTCGCATCAAGTAAGGTCCAAATGATTCTTCACTAGCAAAGGACATAGGGTGAAAACTGTTATCTAAACATATTCTCTGGTTATTTAAAGAAGCCTAAAGTGCTCTCTGATTAAGTTATCAGGTAAGCTCTTGAGATAAGTGCTCTTTGATCAAGTGGAGTACCACTTGACATTTAAATCCCTTCATTCCAACATTATAGAAAAACATCAGGTGTGCCAACGCGTTCTTAGTTTTCTAGGCGGTTACGACCACCCTTTAAAATTATTGTTACTGTATGATAATTTTTAAAAAAAATGAATAGTCATCCACCATCTTCACTGTACAATTGGCATCTATTGAGCAGCTTCAAAAAAACAAACAACTGCATTTGTCATCCAAGCGTGCTTTTTCGCATTTTTTCCTCATTTCCTCTGTTAGAGAACACCATGAAAACAAGCTTCAAGGCTGAAAAACAAACTCATTGATTCTGGAGTACCGTCTCATTAGTTGAAAAACACAACACGGAATAAATGAGAAACGTTAACGACGGATACGGCAGGCGCCCAACAACACTAAGTGTTTTCTGGATGTTTCAAAGCAACAAGTTCCGAAAAAAAACCAACCATCGACTTTCCATTGAAAGAAGGCGAGATAGCGTTTCGAATAAGTCATCGCTCGCACTAATGACTCGGAAAACAAACGCATTTTTCTAAACATGTTTATTCAACGCCTCCTCGACGCCATTTTTAAAACGGGTGTTGTCGAAAATTTTGAACGCAAATCGAAATAGTCATCAATCTCAGCTAAACTGAGACATTGCGGTCTACCTCAGGGTCTCAGCAACATCACATTTGTGGCAGAATTCAAGTAGATGTTAATCTGCTCTCTGGTGGTTTAATGCACTTTCCTAAACCGCAGCGGCTCTTATTGACACGGTTTGCAAGATAGATTGATTAGTAAATACACCATTAACTTAATCAGCGACAAGTATATAGAATGCACAAAATAATTGAAAAAGTAAGCAACCGTCGTGCATTAGTCTACAGAAGGATTTGGGGCTGTAAGGAAGTAAGCACGTAGTCCAACACAATGTGCATTTCTAATTACATAGATCAATGCTATGTTCTAAAAAAATAGAGAAAGTCTGGGAAACAACGTTTATAACAGAAAGTTACAAGTACAGCACAAAATTTGAATAATGCATATTACGATTAAAATATGGGGCATAACAACTTATGATTAATTTTTCATTAGGAACGTGTTGACCCGGGTGGAAAAGTTATATATGGACATGTATGGGCCATATACAACCATGTATGGGCCTTATTTAACCCTTGATGTGCCATATATGATACGTATATAGTAATGTAGGGCCCAAATTTATAGCCACGTATGGCTATTTGACAAGTGAGGGGCGATTTGTACCTTAATTAGCAATTGATTATTAAACAATATATTGCTACTGATTAGCAACTGATGAACCATACATGGGCATATGTGGACTTATCTGGCCATATATGTTCATACATGGCCCATATTTGTACTTTATTGACCCGGAAATGGTCACTAAAAAATACATTGCTATTTAAGTGCCAACACAGGCAATTTACGTATCATTAGTGCTATACGTTATATAGATACGAATATAAACAATATAATATAAAATAACATCACATCAAATCTTGCTTTTAATTCCTAAACCTAGCCAATTTCTAAAACGTGTGTTTAAATATTTATCCAAAGGCTTAGAAACTCTTGATTTTGTGTAAATTCCTTATGCTGATTCACATGCCAGACATGTATAAGAACCTTTTACAAATCTCTGATTAAAAAATAAATCAAGTAACGGATAAGCATTGACGATTTTTGTAGATTTTTTTACTGCCACATTTACATAAGCAGTTGCTTCAGGAGAAATCATAGCAACTTGAGAACGCGAAACACTCCTGAATAATAGCTATTTCAAGGTGTTACAAACGCAGCCTATTCATCAAATAAACGTAATTCCCCAAATACAATTTGCAACATGCATAACGATCTCAAATTCCCTTTAATCATGGATTCTTTGTGAACAGATTCCATTGCCATGGAAGATACCGAACGTTGGTGGATCTCCCAGACTCGTCTTAATTCAGCCATCAGTAATCTTATCATGATTCCCGGCAAGTGACAAGAACCCAAACTTCGTACAGCCCTATGTAGAGTATATGTGCTTCGTTCGACGCTAAATTACATCAGCTCACGTAAGCAGAAAAATGTGAAAGAGAAAATCCCGCTAACAGTATATGTATATACAAGAGCACGGAGATTGTGCAGTCAGCATTTCAGGGCAAAGCCGTTCATTGGGCCAGCTGTAGGGAGGTGCATACCAAAAGGCATGACAATCAGACAGTTGCCTTTAAGAAATATATGTGAAGATGGCGTAAAAAAAAAATGTATTACCGAGCAAATTCTAGAGTGCCTGCTTCATATGGATGAGATTTATTCAGATCCGGCTTGCTTTTCAAGGGAAATGAAATTTCAGCACGTACGGAAGCTTGACTTATCAACCTGCTAGTATTCCCGTTCATAAGATTGAAATGTTGATGTTTGGAAGAAGCTTGAGAACAACGAGCATAATTCACTTACTCCTTTTCGGTACATGTCGAAAAGTAAAATATACAACTTTACGTACAGAATGCTTGCCATTTAACTATAAGTGGGTTCGCTGTGAAACAACTCATAAGCTTTGTACGTGCGATTTGATGAAATTTTGTTTTATCACAACAGGTTTTCCCAAAGTTAGTGGAAAGTTGTTCAAGCCAAATAAGTAAAAACCGAATTGTAAAGGGGCCATTCAAAAAGGACTTTTTTTGAAATTCCTTCAAAAATTGACCCCCTACACCCCTGTCCACACTTCCCCTTTCGTTGATCTTTGAAACTAGCTCTACATCAAACCATCGCTACATCATGAATAATTTAAATTTAAATATGCTAATTTTATTTAGCAAATGTGAACATTTGAATTAAAGTGAAGTAAGTTCTGAACTCCATTTGCATTGCTTGCCTTAACTGCCTTAAAAGCTGAGCTGTAGAAAAACTGGTGACACGAATTATAGATATGTTTGTAAATGTAGAACTAGGTTTATACATATGTATATATACTATGTATCCTCGTTTTAAAGGCAGAAGTAATATTTATATTGATTTTGAATATAATCTTGTAATACAACGTAATCTGTGTATAAAACCCATTTTGGATTTAAAGAGAAGCTATACAAATAAGACCCATTTTTACAGAACATTTTATGACTCCACGAATCGACATTTTGAAGCCATAGAAAATTGATAAACTCGTATAAGATTTTCAACGATCTTATTGAACCACAGAGAAATCAGTGAACATTTGGAATCATGAAAAATCCATAAAAACCGATCAATGGAGTAAGAATAATAAATAATAAATAACCATTTGAAACTATGCGAATCAATATTCAATGATAAGGAAAAAGTGTAAAACTCTTCAATGGTCCTTTAGAGCCTCGAAGAAAGTTCATTTCTATTTTAGAACCAAGATACTATAAATCGTCAACGATTCCAGTTTGAAATTACGACAATAATAGTGCGGTCAAAGTGTTTCTACTCCGAAATGCTACCTCAAAAGTTAGTATAAATCTTATCAACCAGCACCAAGTTTGGCTAATTGGCAATGCAAACAGCCTCAAGATTTCCAAAGCAAGATTCTGATTGAAACTTCTGCCAAGTCTTCAAATTGGAGCAAAGCGCCTGAAGTGCGCCAAGAGGTAAGCACGGTAGCAGCGTTAAATTATGACATCTTTTTGCATGAACACGTATGAGCATAAAGCAATTCTTAAGAGCCCATAAAGGCATCGATCGGGGACAACATTTATCTCGGATGCAGGCCCGAAGGGTAAGGGTGTTTTATTTGACTATAAAAAAATCGGATAGCATAATCAAGGCATCGAATCTGGCGTGTTTTTGTCATGGTAATACATTTCCAAAAAGCAGATGCTGATTTACAGCTCGCAGTTGGAATATTCATATTCCTCTGGCAGCAACCTTAAGGCTGGTGTTTGCTCGAAACCTATTTCCAATGACAGCCGTTCCGTACACCGTGTATGGGAGAGAGGAGAAAAAAAACCATAAACTAAAATGGATGTAGAACAACGTCATAAAAACGACCCAGCCCGAAGAGAGCGTATTTTAGAGCCGTTTAGAAATCTCTCACCAAACGCATCTGTGATGCCATTTCCTGATTTTACCCCGCTGGTATTTTAGGTAGCTCGTATAAAAAGCTTATCGAGTATATTTCATTCGTCAAAGGGTCCTCAACTCTCGCTGTATTCGAATTAAACGCGTATTCTCGTTTTGCAATTCGTTTCTGAAATACCGAATTCATTGGCAATACCGAGAAAAGGTATCCGAGCTATACTACTACATTTAGACTACACTCATGGGTATTGGGAAGGCGGATTTATGTGTTCATCAATCCATCACACAATCCTAAAGTTGGAAGAAATGACCAAACAAGTGGTAAACTTCCCTTAGACTGCATGCATTCCATCAAGTCGTTTGCAGCAATAACAATAAGTAAGACTGGTCATTACATGTCCAAGAAATAAAATGTAAACATCTCGAAAAACAGTCATAAGAAATCATTAAGTGCTAGTATTCCGAGAATTTATTAGACAAATTATTCAAGCAAATCTCATAGCAGAAAGTTGATATCACGTCAAATTTCTTACAATAAAAAAGATTAAAAGTTGGAACTTTCATATGTTGTCTGCAATCTACTGTTAAGTAGTTCTTGTTGCAAAGTCATCATCTATTCAAAAATTATTGAATTTATTTGTCACTAACTCTACTTTTATTGCAGTCCTGAACAAATGCATAACGGCAATCCGATTTTTTTCTATGTTAATGATTAATGATTTATTCCAATATTTAAAAAAAAACACTAAACTATCCTCCAGACTCCTCGGCGCGTTGCCAGCATGGAGAGGAAAGAACGGATATCCAGGCAACACACAAATTGCATCCAACATAAACCCTAAACAAAGAGCGCCATCTATTGCCGATGTCGAGCAACCAAGTATTGCGCGGCAGATTTGAAAAAGTTAATTTCCATCGATCGGATTTGAAATAGCAAAGGAAGCGAAAGATGGGTTCAAAGGGAATATCTCAAAGTGACAACTTGTACACACGTTTCTCAGCTTGCTTTTAATCATAACAGAGTCGCATTACCATAGGCGTGCAGCATTTTTTCTCCTGTTTCTGACGTATGAAAAACATATCTAAAAATGTAATCATGTCTTCGTCTTTAATCCCCAGAGCGAGCGTGCAGAATTCAGATAAGAGACTTATTTAGGCAACATAAAACACGGGCAATCCGCCTGACTGTCATAATGCGTCTTCCGGTGCATCCAGGAAGCAAATCTTAAGACGACGTGGGGGGCAAAATATAAAAAAAGAATCGACAGAGGATTTGTAAAAGAAAATCCTCGAAGAAGTTTGTGGAAAATTGGGGAAAAAATGCCGCTTATGAAAATTAGGAAACTTGTAAGGTGAAACGATATTTCTTTTCAAGGATGCTAATGAATAAATTAAAGAAGTGCAGAATATGCCATTAAGATGGAGCAATGGTTTTATCCTTTCGTGTATTTTGCAATTGTAGACATTGTCGATAGCAAACATATAGTTTTGAAAATGTCTGTATATTTACCCATTAAAAATGAATGTGGGCACTATAATTAACCGTAAACGAAAATAATGTTCTTTGTGTTTGCATAACAATGAAAACTTCATTTCACTTGCATCATCAGTTTTTATCATTGCACATAACCACAATCTGCTAATAAAAACATGCCATTTATGCCTCTATAGTAAAGGTAATCAGCATACAAATTCCATTTGGCAGGGAGATAATACTGCATGTGTTAAATGATGTTAACCCTCTTAAAATATATTGTACATTCTGAAAAATGCCATCATGTTTTATAGATAACGAATTTAAATTTTATATATCTTAAAACTAATAACCTCAGCTATATAATGTGATTAACCGCATTGTTCAGCCTTCTATATTCTTCATGAGAAGAAGTGTTCAACTTGATGATACATGTATCAACTTTAAAACGTGTTTCACAAAAACGTTAGTTTCCAATTTGCGCCACTAGATGGCGGCACTATGTAGCCGCATGCGCTTAATATTATTGACAAATAAAGGTGGCAGCATTATCTAAACTGCTAACGCAGATAGCAGAAACATCAGTGCCACTCTAGAGAGCTTCTCAAGATGAAAAGGAAAAGCGACGATCGATATGTTTCCTGACAGTGAACACGTGTGTATATATATATTTGAAAATGGAAGGTGAACAGAAAAAATGTGCTTTATTATACATGAACATATACCTGTTTAAAGGAGCAATAAAAGGTTTAGTATTTATAAAAGTATTTTTCTACAACTTATGACGCTTTCGTGTTAAAACAATATAGGTACAAGTTCAAGATTTCCAAATTTCCAATCCAACAAATCCACTATTATAAATTTTTCAAAAACATATACATAAAAGTATTTTCTATAATAAGAATATGTGTTCCCTAAATATAGCAACCATTTCTGCATTGCAAAACAACAGTTATTTAACAAAATTCATTGTTTGAGTTGCAATCGATAATGCTTTAATCACCGGTTAAGTTCCACGAAGCATGATGGATATGGAGATTGGGCCATTCATCAACAGCCAGCATTCAACACCATTTTTTTTTTTAAAAAATTGGATTCCCAAACACGATTCGAATTTTTCTGTAACCTTACCAGATTCAAAGACAGCTGTCAAATCTCACTTTGCATCGAAAATTGGTTTTCTAAACCACCTCGGTTGTGAGGAACATACCAGTTTTTTTAATAGCGAAAGAGTAAAAAATGCAAAAGAAAGAAACCAGCTGAAAGGCGTATTTCAGCAAATATTGAAAAGCAAAAACGCAAGATATATTGACAGCAAAGATGGTGGATAACCAAAGCTATTGAAATTTTAGGCCATTCTTCTAACGGGGGTTTACGATTCAATAAATACAGCGCGAGGTTAAAGTTCTATTTGCCCTAACGTGTCTCTGATACTAAGAATTTTATGTAAAATATATATTTCACCTTTAAAACAAAGCTCGTTTGTATTCCGTAACTAGTAAAAGAGTTGCTTGAGTTAAAAAGTATAAGTACGTTTAAGTTACATGAGAACGTAATGTACAACATTAGATTAATGTCTTTAATTAGGAAACCAATTAGTTAAGACTCACAATGCGGCTTAAAGTCGGATAATTTATTATTCCATTTGAAAGTAATTTACGACTTTTGTTGGAGATAATCAAATATACATTACATAAATTACACGTATCTCTTACAGAAGATACAACTACATCACTTCTCAAAGGTCCGATTTACTTAATGATGCAAAATGTTTAAGATGACAAATTATATACGGCACACCACAAGTTGCACATATAATGACAACTTCATTATAATTATATCCGGCAACAGAAGCAGACCCGGGAAAAATAATGCCTCGTCCGGTATCAATGTCCTTACCACTTTCAATAATGGTGTAGTGAATTTCGACAACAGCTTCTTTAACAAAAAAAAACAACTTTCCGACTACAGAAAATCAGGCCAGAATCTTATTCTCGGTGTAGACCACAACATGCCAGCAAATCGGGTATCAAACTGTTAGCAGGTTAACTGTTCAGTTATGCTCATGCTCACAGTCTGCATCTCTGGTAATCGACAATCATTAGAACAGAGTTTGCCAGCCAACTCTGTACCAACCACAAAAGAAATAAGAAATGAGAAAAGAACAAACATTGTATAAGCAAGCAATGCGGAATGCGAAGAAAGGCTACAAGAAGGCATCTCTTTGGTACGCACTTAAATGCACCAAACCGTCCTCTAATGTGTTTTTTAATGCATCCAACAAATGTGCATCTTAGGAGTTGCCAAGCAACGTTCGCCTCGAATGAAAAATTAATTGGGCGTCGTTATTGCATATAATTATATCCGGCAACAGAAGCAGACCCAGGAAAAATAAAAACAGAAGAGTCCTTGGAGGCAATCTCTCTAGATGGTTTTCAAAGCGAAATGTTGGAGAATTTAATTTGACAACAATCCGTTTGCTGAGGAATAAAACTTTTATGTTCGAGTTTGCGATTTGATAATGTTATTTTTGGCGAAATTGTTTTCACGAGGAACACCAGAGCGACTTCCTTCAGTCGTTAGGGTGTCACTAACAAAGTCCAACGAAAGCAATTAATTTGTATATTATACTGTAGAAATGTGCCTCCAAATGACACTGAGGAACATTAGAATAGTTTACAAATGTTCCACAAAGTTATACGATAATAGATTTTCTAATACAAATTCCAATAAATATGCATGCAAATATGCATTATTTTCAAAGAGGGATTTCAAATAAAACGAGAAAAAAAACCAACGAATCTCATCTTTTTACCATATATCCGCAAGACTCAATTTCAGATGCAACTTTCAAATTCATATCGAGTAGCAATTTTAAAAGAGCTTAAAGCGAATCTGCAGAGCTGGCAAAGGTCTATTTGCAGACTATTTGCGACCGCAAAAAGCTGAACATAAAGCCACTTTAGATAACATCAGAGTAGCTTATATGATAGGTTGCCATTCGTGTGACTGCAAATTAAAGAAATATTTGATCCTAATCTGTGAAATCTAGACTAATTTCTGAAATTCCGTCGAGAATTTCAATACACGAACTTGCTTTTGAATTCGATTTAGTGTCGACTGAATAAGGGCCAATGGCAGCCGGAAATCCCACAGCTTTTCTGATCAATAATTTAAACAGCTTGAACATAGCCTTTGGGTTGCTCAAAGCAGGGCGCAATTAAGGAAATTGGCAATCAGGCCGAAATGAAGAAGCAAAACTCGCTTGTTTACATTCCAAGACGGCCTCTGAAACGGCCAATTATTGTAATTGCCCCGTTGCAAGAAAAAAACGCCTGCCGCCATTTATCGGGACTGCTAGGGGACGCTGGCGCAATAATGACGGCAAACGCAAATGTCGCCATTGGAAATTCAATTAATGGCAGTAAAACTGGAAATAAAAACCCCCACGGATTACAACGAAAAGATTCAGAAATTTAACTACGGTGTAAAAGATCGAATAAAACTTTATGGCGAGGAGATAAAAAAGCAGATTTTCTACTAAAGTTGGCTTTACCGTGTTACTTCGGAGCTAGCAGTGATTGCCATTTTCAGTTCTAAATCACTCGTGATTAATGCTGCGTTTGCAAGCTAAAGTAGAGATTTTACCGCCTTACATCAAAGCTAACAGTGATTGCCCATATTCAGGGGCCAAATCGCACGTTATTAGGGAAGGTTTTGTATTTGCAAATGAAAGTACAGGCTTCACGGCGTTACTTTGAAGCTATCAGTCCATGTGTCCATGGGCACAAGGGACACGTTTGCAAACGAAAGTAAGCAGTACAGCGTCACTTCGAAGCTAGCAGTGATTGCCGATATTAAGGGGAAAATCAAGTTTAATTAGGGCAACTAGTTACATAAATATCAATGGAAAACTCTTGACAGCACATTGTCTCAGAATAATAGTCAGTTGGTGTTAAGCTATGTAGCTATGGGAAGCTGTAGAGAAATCACGGCTTGGCATAATTTCAGGGTTGCGTATGTAGAATAGATATTTCCATATTATAAGAGCCAAAGGTCGACCAAACTTGGATTAAGGACGGGCTATGAAGTATAGCGCTGCAGTACATACAACATTCAGGAATCGCAAACTTCGTCCATTAATGCTAATTAGCATCGCTTAGCTCTCCAGGAAGACCCACAGGTCAATTGGCCACAAATCACAACAAGTAGGTCATGGGTCGATATGGCAGTACAAAACTCTGTCGAGTGTGGCGATCCCTTGTAACCACACAATACATGGAAGCATTCAGAGCCATTCAAATAGCCTAAAGCTCATGAAACGAAAATACACAAGCCACAATTCTTACTTGTTTCAACTATATGGAAAAGGCAATTCCTCAAGAAATAGCTAAAAAATCCCCTTCTTCCCCCCACCCACTACAATTCCCTTTCTAACAAAATCAATATGCCGATGAACCACGAGTCCAAGTTTAAATGCAAATAATGTTACTGCAGGGTAAGTAATTGCTAGTGTAATCTTTAAAAGCGCTGAAAATAAATCCTAACGTTAATAACGTTTAACACCATACCCTTTATAGCGGAAAATTGCTAATTTCACATTTGACCATATGTTTTTGATAATCATAAAGTTCACATCTTGTTTGGTAAAAAAAAAACCTCCCAAAATTGTGCAAAAGCAATTACTGGCAGTTTTCTGGGGCAAGTATACATGCTTTGACTTCTAACTCAAACGATGGATTTTGCTCAGCACCATGGTCGTATTCTTCAACGATGAAGATGTTCAATACAGTAATGCCCAGAGGCAGAGGTTCGCTGGCAGTTTTATGTCATGGCTCCGATTCTCCCTCTTCCCTTTTTTTAGGAAATTCGGATTACTGAAAAATTTATTGCAGGAAAGCCTTCAAATTAAATCAGCGCATTACATCTTATTCTTTCACTCGCTCCATACATCAGACGGAGCAATTGCGAGCTTCGGAAATGGCGATGTGGTCTGACGATTTATTGCGTGTTATCTCCTAGCGTGACTTGATGAATCAATATAAATCGGGCTTTATAGCCTGAGGAGGAATCAGGAACGCATTCCGATGCCCGATTCATATTCCCTTCAATTTCATTTCACAATCTCAATTATTTAAGTAATTCTGGCGAAATGTTGCATTGAGAAGGGCGGATATGGATTTATATACAGAGAATATAGTTATCCAAAAAAAATTCTTTGGTCATTCATACCACAATATCCAATGGCAATATATCTTCATCAGTTTAATTCCAAAGGTAATCAACTCACACATTCATAGATCAGCGCATTTAAACATAACCTTTGTTGGAAGTCATTTTATGTAAAACTTTTCGAATAAACTCAGTAAGCATTTATGCATAATGTGTAGTTGCAAAATATTTACTTAAAACATTCGTTCTGCGATAATCCACTCAGGGAATTCAACCTCTACATGCTTGAAAAGGTTATTTCAATCATGATATTACTGGTAGATTATGCCCTGCATATGTACACATACCATTAAATTAAAACTGATCACCTTTCGTCCAATGCCATCGTGATAAGCGGATTTTTCGTAAACATTTCCATGTCTCGCCAATGCTTTTGATGTATCATCTGGTTTCAATCAGAAAATCTGTCACACTGGTCTTGAGCATTGACACAAGATAGCAACATAGCTGAAAACCACGATAAAGTGATGTGCAGTGATCGGATTGCTAATCATCAGAGCCTGTCATTGGCAAAATGCCAATAGCCCTAGACTGTAACTGCTTTCTAAAAAGAAGTTTCCAAAATAGGATAAATGATAAAAAGCAAGAAAGAAAAAAAAAAGTTTCTTTTCTTAGCTTGGAATACATATATTTTTGAAAGACCACGATCTTCAGTATGGTCTTATTCGTTAAGGAGATTTCAAGGCAAGGACCATCGTCTTGCAGAAAAAAGTGCATTGTCCAAGGATTGAAATGTGGAGACATTTTTCACATTTTTGATGTGGATAAAAAAAAAATAATTCAATGGATTTTTAAAAAAAATCAAAAGCCGTAGCTTTTGTGAGCTATCAAAAGCGTGACAGTTGAGTTCCCGTGGGGTTACAAACATTGGTTGGTCTTAAGAAACAATCAATTGAGCTGGCTGCCATTCTCATTAGGAAGCATGATATATCGCTTTCATAGAAAGAAATCGGATTCAATCTGTGGCAAAATGCAATTACATTACACTTGTCACCTTTTGACACGTGGCAAAGGCAGAAGTGAGTATTCTTGCGAAATAGCAGATGGGGAACCGAGGTGGATGTGATAAGGATACAAATGAGTTGTACCGCACAAAACGATGCTTCGAATAAAGTGAATCACTTTATTATAGATGAGCTTGATGTGAACGGAATACTTCTCTTGGAACTAACGTTAATGTCCAGTGCAAAACTGATAGTTAAAGAACTTGTAGTTCTTAGAAGCATGAAAAACACTACAAATTGAAAATGTAATGGGTACTACGGCCGTATTTCCATCTATTAGACTAAGGAAAAACGTGGCTCAAACAATGTTAAACAAATTCTTTCTATCCAATTTCCAAAAAGAAGCGTATGGACTCAGCTTCCAATGCAAAAAAAGCGTTTTTCTAAAACGAGAAAACCTACGACAGATAAAAAACTCCAGTCTGGCTACAAGTCTATTAAAATATAGCCGAGTAAACATTTTAGAAAGCCCATCTACAAACCGCATGCTTAAAGTTCTCAAACGGTACTTCAGTTTTGCAAAAAAAATTGTGGGAGTGCATAAACTTCATATATTTGCATAGTTTCAACAGTTAGGACACTCAACACTAATAGAAAGAGATAAACGTTGCATATATGTAAATATAACAAAATGCAAGTGTCTAATATGTAAACAGAATATACAAACAGTATAATTGAATTTTCTGATTCTCAAAAATTCTCAATCTTTTGAACCAGAAAGACAGAAAACGTATAAAAATATCATAAAATCGAAATTAAAACGTGTAACGACAGGCGTTCACCCTGTCCACTCAACTGAACTGTTGTAAATCTGACACTTTTAGATAGGGACACTGGTTTGTACACTATCCGATGAAATAAATACTTATTAGGTGACAAGTATTATTTGTCGAGAAAGATGGCAGTATATCATAAGAGAATTTAGAGGGGCAAGTGTACTTCTATTCACAAAAGTAGATAACATTTGTTTTGAGTACAAGTTATCCGACAAAATTGCGAATTCATGAAGTTAGGTTATATGGGGGGTAGGGAAGGAAAAATAAATCTTAAATCCACGAGCGATTCGTTAAGTACATCATAAGCCCTTAAATAAGTACAACGGACAAGCAAGGGAAGCAATGTCTTGACACAAGGGCTTAAAAAGAGCCACATTAAGCCGGAAATTGCTTATTGGGAGTACTAAACAACAAGCCTGACAAGACAATAATGTTTGGCCATAATTCACGACAAAAAGCTGGCAGGAGGTCAATTATTTAGAAACGGCTGCTCTACTTTAATGTAGCAAATGAACTGGAAACAAAGGATTAACCAACTAACGAAAATAGCAGCACGATGAATATAAATTAGATAATAGCAGGAAATAAATTCTTTACGTGAAAAGATGAAGAAAATAAAAATCGATAACATGTCTATTATGAATGATGGCGAGTGGTTCAACTGACATTTCGCAACATGGAGTCCAAGAAAAACAGGATTTCCGAAGGAGGAAATTTATTTAAGAAATGTTCAGTATACGTTTGACTATAATGAAAATCGCAATAAAATAATTTCAAAAAATGAGCAATAAATTTCGGAAAACTAAATTTAGATTTTGTGCGAACTCTCTATTTCATATATTATTGCAATGGTTAGTTAGTAGTTTAACTGACGTTCCGTTTTAATTTCAGTGCATACCAGGAATACTTGTTGCAAAACATCTTTGGTTTGGAATGTATTGTTTCTTGTTTGTCATGGTAACACCATTCAAGGGAGAGATGAACGTAGATCCTCGGTTAAGTGTAATGAAAGCGTAAAGTGTATCCGTATGAGAAAAAACCCCACCATAAATATGTCATTTTTTGTTGATAGTGGATAAGACTGCAAAATGCTCACAAATGCCTTATTTATGTTAAAGCAAAAGAACCACATGGTAAATGGATTCAAATTCTAGATGTTGGAAGCCGAACGATGGAGAAAATAACGTCTCATACCACGACAATATAGTTGTATCACAACAATACGCTTTCAAATAATGTCATGCCAATATGTGTATGAACGTCATTGAAATTTTTGCATGAATGTGTAAACACAATAAGTGCATTATGCAGCAATTGTCAAACGGAAAAGTAATAGTTGGTTCAGTAAACATTTAGACAGTTAAGTGCTATTATATTCTTGCATCTGTTATATCTCATAATGTTTTCAATAATCTGTTATTTTTTCATAGGATTTCATTATATATTTCAATAAAAAGGCTAAACAAATATATATTGCTTACCATACGGCGATTCCAATATACTCTAGTAATGATAAACATGGACTTACCTATAAATAGAAATAACGAATGCAATTAGTAAAATGTATGAGGCATATAAATGACATCAAGATCCACTCTAAAACAATCGTACTAGATCAAAACTATTCAATTTTAATGATTTCCACAAACAATACTTTAAACAAATGTTTAATGGCTTTGTGAAGGTTTATTCCCTAGGATATTCAGATTAATATAATGTGAACCGTCTCAACCTTTAAGACAGATTCGCCAAAGTCTCAACCTTAAATATAGACAATCTCAAATGTAAAACTTTAAAAACGGAGACATCCAATACAGTTTGAGGAAATTTAAGCCCATGCGAGAGTTATGACAAACACTGAGAAATCGTTTTTTTCTTTGATGCAAACCAAATCTCATTTGTATACTTCCTCAAGGCCCGTCTCGGTCAATGTGAGCCTATTACAATGGTATTGTGTCCTTTCTTAATAACGAGATTGCTATATATGCATGCAGACATCAACAATTGAGCAGATAACCATCAATATTCCACGCCGTAGGGGCATTTATCAATGACGATGGGGCATGAGATGCCAAAAAATAGTCCTCAGCACTCATCCAATATTTATTTTGCCTGTGAGCCATGTAAAGTTCTTGTAAACGAAGGCCTGTGCCGATTCAGAAAGCTCGAAGACACAATAATTCTATATCACGTATCAACGAAACTACGAAGTCATATGATGCAACATTTCAAATAAATCATCCGCGTCATGCACGCCGACGGAAATATCATTTTGCATCGCAAACAAATATATGCAAACGACGAAATAGCACGCTCCAGCAAACTGCAGACCAATTGCGGTGGCGCATTTCTATAACAACTTATGCAATGGCGTATTATATACTAGCGTACGCTATTAGGAACAACCGGGTGCACTTGGTAATAGAGGTTCGGGCGATACATCTGACAAATTGAAAAGGAGGAAAAATACTTCACGAAATACTCTATAAAACACTTCGATTTCACGACCCTATTTCCCCATCAGTTCGCATATTTTTTATCCACTCATATAACGAGGGGTTGTTCCGAGTGCTTAGTGCGTGGATTTATTGCTAAGCATGATGGAAGCAGAATCGTTAAATCATTAATCATGCACATCCATCTTTCGGGCAAAAATAGGAATTGTTCCCAATAGAAACAAGCACGATTTCAAAAACCTGCATCTCTGAAAGCAAATATACAAGTTGAAAAAAAAATGAAGCTGCCATAACCTGTATAAGGGATTCATCATTTTTTTTTCCATCTTCCAAAATGACTTTAGTAACTACAACTAATCCCAAAACATTTTCTATCTAAACTCACACACAAAAATGCACTGGTTAAAACTAAGAAGATTTTAAATTGTATTGAATAATCCATAATAGCTCGATTCCAAAATCCAATAGCCAACCAACGACACCGCTTAAAGTACATAAGATAATATATCGATATTATGATTTAAAAACGGATAATGGTCTTCTTTAAATTATCTATTGATTTTCCCATCCGTCTAGAACCGGCCTTAGAGAGCATGATCTAATTTGCCCTATCAAAACAAAACAAAAAAACAGGCATTCAAAACAACAAATTCTAAAATGGGCACCTGTATACAGCTTCGAGTAAATATATTGCATACTGTATACGAGGCGTTGAAAATTCGTGCACTGAATACACAATTTGAACGATTTTTCACAATAGCGCCATCTTTCATAAACGTGCTTTAGATTTTAGATGGTCTTTAATAATGCCTCGGTTCATTTTGCGAAAGCCCTAATGTGAACTTAAACCCTTTCACTGCTTTAATTTATCTACTTGATTTCACACGCATAAGCATACACGTAGCAGCGTATAACGCTACGAATAAAGATAACATAACAGAAAACCATCATTTTGCCCCCACCCTGGAAAAAAAAATCCTAGGAAGACAATTTTAATTTTGCATGCTTGTTTGATTAGTTCGAGAACCGTGAAAGGAATTCATTGTTAAAAATGATAATAGAGCGGATGGAACCCTACCATCCCCAACGGCCTTCCACTTCCCATCTTACGCTTGAGCGTACATGGGCACAATAAACAGGTACAGGGATGCCCTGACTTTTTTAATAGCGCTAAAAATGACACTTTGACTGGGTCTTTATGTTGATCACTATGGTAACAAAGCAAAAATATGCATCGTATTATCGTCTGGGAGCATAATGGAGGGCATAAATGGCTTCCATAAAACTCGTAAAAGCAATAAATACGAAATTGGGACAAAACGGCTGAGAATGGCACTGCCTCGAAATAGTATATGGAAAAAGCAATTGCACAAATACGTTACAACCGAGAAATACCAATATGGGAAACTTGTTTAAACGGGACGAAAACATTCATTTTACAGTGCACGCACGGTTGCCTCCCTACAACACAAATGAAATGCAAAATCCATATATATCTGGTTATCGTTCAAGCAATGCGTGCATTTAAATTTAAAGCAAACATATTATAGCACGCTTTGATACGAAATTTACAACAACAACCATATACTCACACACAATGCGCATTTTTCGATTCCCTTAGGATCGAATTAATAATTATTGATAGAATTTCTAACGGTAAAGACCCTAGAGCACAACCGCACATTTTGTGCAACCCACCAATAAACAGCAGGCATTCAACGACAACTACTAAAGTACAGCATGTACAATTTTAATTTAGAAAAAAATGTAATAATTGCTCGTGTAACCAGCATGTAAATTCAAGCAATGTGGCAACATGCATAAAAACATATTGCCGGTGCTAAAAATTACATTTAAGTAGCTCCCCAGATGCTGCCCGTTTTCTAATTGCCATTCCATTCATAATACCCTATTTGCATAAATTACAATATTAACTGAAAAGTACAGTAACGCTTTATAACCTAATTAATGCTCGGCATAATACAAAGGGGAACGAATACCACTAAAGTTTATTTTACCCATCTTCGTACGAGAAAGAAAATAAATTGATTAGATGGGTTGTCAGAGGCATACTAAAATAATTGCATAAGCAAACTAATGTAAATACTCTATGCATCATTATCATAGTCATTTTCTAACATATTCAAATGGTTTACAGGATGAAAAGTAAGCTTCACTGTCCATTGATACAAATTATGTACAAGTAAATATTCGTGCTCTGTAGTCACTTAAACAACTCAATGTAAAGTAATGTTTTTATAAACGTGCCTCTAACATTTTCACACAAATCATGTAGGAGTAAGTTTTTCACAAGAATTTACGTCTCATTTCCGTACGGGAAAGCTATGAGATATCGTTTCCCTTCCACCCTATTGTACTCAAAACTAGAGTTCATACTTTTATACGGATTCAAAAAGCTCGCATAATAAATCCTATCGAAAACTGTATGTATATACTATATATGTATGCATCCAGCACCCTACAGACCTGCTTTACTAGGATTTTGCGTGAAAAGGGATTTGGAAATATATGCTTCATGTTATCGTGCACAAAAATCTTAAACATTTTTTTCAAATTGATATTCCACAGAGCAGACATATCATGCACCGAGGATTTTTTTTATTTTATTTTGGATAATATCTGGAAGTCGTATAAGGTCTAAAAAGAGAGAAAGATATGCTTTCCATTTTTTTCATGCTATTCACCATTCATTAGAATCGCAAATAGCGAGATGAGTTTCATTTTGGCTTTAGAAAGAGCCTTAGCTACACTGACGCGACAAAATTACACGAACGCCTCGAGAAGTTTTATATTAACAAAGAAAGGAAGTTCTGCGAGAGACATTATAATAGATAATGAAGCAGAAAAATAACCGAACGAAAATCTTGACATTTTTTTTTCCCGGGGAAAGTCGAAAATATCACGCGATTATACATAGGCAAACTCCAGCTACGGTAGTTGCAACTGGATCATAATAGGCATTAATATTCATGGCAAACTCGAGTAATTTCATATAATAACGCATGCAAAAACTTTGCCTGCGCGAAAGTAAAAACTTCGCTCGGGAATAAATTAAATCACTAATGAGCTTAAACAATGATTAAGAAAACAAAGTTGCGAAAGGGAAAATTACATCATGCACGACTTTTTTAATCCTGCGGAAAATGTTTACAAAATACAACGTGAATTGTCAAAAGCTTACTCATGAAACATTATAAAACATATACATACAATAAGGGACAATACACATAGACCTATGTACATATTCCTGCCCGGGTGGAAAGCAATATGTAACCATGTAAGGCTATATATTTAGCTCTTGATGTGCCATATATGGTCATGCTGGGTTATATATAGCCATTTATCGTCCGACAGTTTGAGCATGCCAACGTCTTAAAAGATTTTATACTTACCTTAACTTTAATGGCGGGAAGGGAAGAACCACACATGCGCACCTATTGCGTCCAGTTAGTTCATTTGATAGTTATGCGTGGCTCCTCCCTTCCCGCCATTAAAGTTAAGGTAAGTATAAAGACGTTGGAAATGCTCAAACTGTCAAATGACAGGCTGCGAACATAGCATGTGCCTTAATTAGTCACTGATGGGCTATTTACCATATTTAGTTATGTATACAGGTAATATCTTACCAATGAATGATGGGTTATATAGCAATGTATAGGCCCTAATTAGGTGCTTATGAATAATAAAATGCTAATTATGAACCATAGTTAGATAAGGCCAAGTATTTGAACAATTAGATGGGTGGTGAAAATGGGCATACCAGGGAAATATATGGGAATGATAAAGATCAATAATATGCATTTCATATTCCATATAACATACTGCTCAAAACCTGTTCAATTCTATATGATTGTACAATTTATTAGATTAATACTATACGAGCTTTAGTAAAATATACAATGCTGCATAATAATGTGCGATGTAATTCGAAACATAATAATTATATTATAGATTCGGTACAACTGACACCAACGCATAATAGCGAATCAATTGCCACTAACAGCGTTCAGCGGGATATCACTGCAGTTACAATTAAGAGATTTTCATCGATTATCTACGCATGAATAACAGGAAATAGATGGGGTTATGTTCCTGTCATTACCAATGAAATAATGTGGCGAAAGTGGACTAATGTGTGCAAACTCGGTTTTCCTGCCTTATCAATAAACATAAAGAGTACACTGGCGCCGTTCTTCCCAATAAAGATAGCACCCATGATGAAACTAGCAAGCTTATGCCAGGAGACACCCGGTATATTTTTGCAGTCAACCAAGGAAGATAATATTCCTTAACTCATTTATGACAAGGATTGAAAGAGGCGATTCCACTGATGAAATTAGGCACACAAGAAGATTAGCTTTTTCTCGTAATGCAATAGGGCATTTCGACTTTCCAGTTAGTTAAACCTGCAAGCGTTATAGGCTGAGGTCCGAGAAAAACAGACATAGCAAGCTAAGAGAACAACTCTGGCAAATAATGGCGTTTGAGGAGCAAAAAAACCCGCTAGAGAATGGAAAGATAAAAGAAACCATTTAATTACTACCATGCAGAATAGCTTTTTAAATTTGGCAGCACTCCAGGTCCAAGGATAATTACAAAGGCTATCGTTAGGGGCCATTCAAAAAAGGCGTCCCCCGAAATTTCTTCAAAAATTGACCTCCCTAACCCTTGTAAACATGGTGTCCATTTTAGCCCAAATCTCCTCCCACCCCCCTCATAAACGTCCTTTTTTTTAGGAAAAGTTGGGTGTCCAGAAAATATTTTGGAACATGCAAAGTGCCATCCTATAAATATCCAAACAACCGCGTCGCTACCAATTTCACGCCATTTTTCCAGATTTTTCTGATTAGCGGAAATTTCCTGACCTAGACGGGAAATTCCAGCATAAAATTGGTGTTTACCACAAAGTTGGGCATAATCCCCGACTTTCCCGAGGTTTTAAAAATTCATTTGAGACTGGGTACACACTTCTCCTGGTGTCCCTTTCCCCTTTCACTGACCAAATTACTGACCCTTTTATAACAAAAACAGAAAATCCACAAAACTGAAAGATACCATCATTAGTGAACGTCCACAATGCCGGCGAAGTGAGTTGTCGACAAAGTGGATCTAAAATGTCAAAACATAAATAGACTGACTTCCACATATATAAGACTAGATCCTAACGTAGTCCTAAATGTGGACTGCTGACATTAAATATGGTAGATTTTTGAAAGCTTTGTAACAGCCAATAGCAGCGAAGTAAATTTGTGGCTACAGCTAACAGATATAACCTTAAGGCATTGAATACGTGCATTTTACCACAAATATTAATTAGTCAAACTAGCGGAAGATTTTGGATATCGATTGCACACATACAACTTTTAATTTAACCTTGTGTAACTAGGCATACAAATATTCACTTACCAATTTTTTGCACAAAAAAAATCGGTTAACTGGGATCAGCATTTGGTAACTATAGCAACTTGGTCGCAGCTACTTAAGAGCTTATGATTGCCTATACAGCCGCAATCGTCGTCAAGCTCCCACAGCAACAACAACAAAAAGAGACCAATAACGCTTTTTTTCCTTTGAAAACGTAGTTTTGACAGATCCAGTAGTTTCTAAATGTTCACTGCACACAGCATATTTTAGGTTCAGACAGTTGATGGGGATGAGAATGAATGGCGCCATGCAAGCAGCCATTACCAGCCAGAATTATTGGATCCAGCAGGATAAATGCCACTGCACACTATACCACAACAGGCTGTAGCTGTTCACGTTTGCTCAATAAAAAGTTAACGGCTAGAATATTTTTCGTTTCAAATCTTCCATCAACTTTAGGTTGCTCTCGTGGTAACTATATTGACAGTATCAAAACGTGTATCTAGTGCACACTAGCGTCGTCAAAGATCAAGGGACGTTTGCATGACGAAGAAAAAAAACGCACGCAGACTTGTATAGTTGGAAATGGGTCAAAATACAAACATGAGCAAATACCACAAACATGTCCCGATATGGTATAACAATTAGTTTGAACGATGCGACCAACACAAAAGATTTCAGTGCAGCAAAGCTTTAGATACGTCCTCTGGAAAAAGACTAGGTCCATCGTAGTCTAATGACTGAGGTCGACAAACTTTTTTGGAGAAGGGCCAGATAATAAATGTTTATTATTTTTATGTCTTCCAGGATAGAACATGAACCGAACCATCGTTTAAATTTACATATAATTCCCTGGCACTGAAACATCAGGTCACTTTGACCACCTGGTTTCACCCCTTCAAATGAAATCGGAGATATAATTTTTATGTGATCCATATAAAAAAGACGGTCAAGTATATAAAAAGCTCGTGATCCCTCCATTATCGGATGATAATGATTACCTCCAAGATTTTTTTCCTCCGAATAAACGTCAATCCCCATTAGTTGTCCTATTTCCGAAAAACGCACTTAATGCTAAATAATTAATAGAATAAATTATACGTCTCACAACATTTGTTGTACTGTGTCCTTAGGATCAAAGTAAATATACCCATGAGAGATGTACGAAAAACATAGCAATACAAAGAAGGCATTTAAGTAATATTCTTAATCGAGTGATTGAAGGAAGAAAACAAGTGAACCATGGAAACAAGATTGACGATAATCTATCGCAGGCTAAAAAATGATCATCCCGTAATGTGCTGTATGGGCTTTCAGAATGATACTGATCAGCTCAGACAATTTCATTTCCTTTCAGATAAATTGAATTTTTATGCTGGTCTTCGAGGCAATACCATTTCCACATATATTCTACAA
The DNA here is from genome assembly GCA_033995625.1 of Ophyiulus pilosus. Classification (NCBI taxonomy): domain Eukaryota; kingdom Metazoa; phylum Arthropoda; class Diplopoda; order Julida; family Julidae; genus Ophyiulus; species Ophyiulus pilosus. The sequence goes on from JAUJYV010000152.1 coordinate 77,427, forward strand.
AGAGAGCATTTTAATAACATTTGTGGTGATAACTGGTGTTCTGGAAGTTTGGCATTCAATGCCAAAAAATAGGAATTTAATCCATAGGATATTGCATCGCGAAAATCGATACAATTAAATTAAATGTTGGTTACGCTGATCATGGAAACAGGGATGTAAAATATAAGTGGTTTTATAGCCATGTGGGCGAGTGTTTACGCTGACATAATACCAGCAAATTGGAGTTAACTTACTGTTCATTCGATTTTGAAGCGCTAAAATAGTTCCGAGTTCGGAAATATTCGCGAAGTTACCAGATTAAAAGAAACACACGTAAGCACTACAAATGAAATTCCATTTGGAAGAACTATGGACATACTCTAGTGAAGATTCAGCTGAACCCGCGTAACTCCACACCGCTTAACTTCATGAGTGCGCATGCGTGGATCTTTCCTTCCCGCCTCTAACGTTAATGTTAACGAAGGCATTGGCTGGCTCAATCTTTCTATTAATACAGTTTTAAATCATCTTCAAATGAAAAGTACAAAATGACATTGCTAATTCCAATATATTTTCTTTTCGAACTGGATTAGGGAAATGAAATAATTACAATGATCTTCTAAAAGATTTTGTAAATTCAGGATGCGCGTGTCGGAGTTTCCCCAAATCAATTATTTAATTTAAGAAAAAAAAAATAATGCTGACATGTATCTTATCATCATACCTTACACGTTGAGTGCTGAATAAGCTGAACATCAATAAACGCTTATCAGTATTTTTAAGCCATTTCATGTTTTGCCTTTACATAACTTTTTTTTTTTGCAAAACAGCGGAAAAATGGCACGTGTAAAAGCTTATCTATACACCATACATGCTTTTTCTCCAATAAAAATATGTACATTTCAATTCTCATTCATGTCAAAGACGCTAAATCATAAAAGCCATAGCACATCTCAGACGCTATTAAATCAAGCCCAACGTCTAGTTATTAGACTATAACTTTCGACATTTATTTTCAATGAAGCGAGCGAGATGCTTATGGTAAAACATGAAAGGTGCGCTGATAGGCGATCCGTCAAAGGTTCCCCATTTCACTCGGCATTATGAACATTGCCTGGCATAATATTCAAATAAAAACCTTAGTAGAAAAAAAAAATGGGAAGGTAAAAAAAACGAAAACAGCGATTTCCAAACGCTCGTTAAATTTCAATGTTGGTGCATCGTTTGAAGGCGCTTATAGAAAAAGCCTCGCTAGAGCACGCCTGTCATTCAACTATTGATCTGCCTTAATATAGAGCAGATTTCGGTGGATACACATGCACAGAGATTTCTGCTATTACCGAAAATACCTTCCTCTAGGTAATTTGCTCTGCAAATAGATACTTATCAGGAACCATTTGAAATCATTCCAAATGAAGGCTCCGAAGACAATAAAAAACATATAGAGTGAACTAATGCATGAGAACTCCATGATGCGAAAGAAAGCTGAAGCCTCTGAGACGTTTGTTCAAAGAAAACCACAAATAAATTGGAGGGAATGCCATTTAAAATTATAGAGAACCAATGAAAACACATCTTGCAAGAAACTCGAGAATTCAAAACTGAACAGGAAGATTCATTTGATATATACGAATAACTAACAAGTACAGTTAAGAATATGTGGAATTATTTATCCACCAACACGTATACTTATACAAAAGAGACATTTAAAGTAAACGACTTTTGGCGATAATGGTCTACTGGCTAATCATGACCCAAGAGTACAAATATAAACGGTGCTATAAGCACGGTCATTAAACTGCCTCTTGGTCTTTAAATGTCCTAAATTGGTCCATTTTACAAAGTTGTGGCTCATTAGTGCTGAATTCCCAGAAACCATCCATGCATTTGTTAGTTGCGTGCAAAAAAAAAAAAAAAAAACAGACTAAATTTGTATCCATTAAAATATAAATTTTAATGAGATGAATAGAATTCAGTCAATAACGCAAATCAACTGTAAGAAACAGTTTGCGGGTTTATGAATAATTTCTACTTGGTATTGAATATAAAACTTTAATTACCATGCAAACTCATTATAGACGATGTCAACAATAGAACTGATGCCAATAAGCATTAGTTGATACCACTAACGTCCATTTATAGTGATGAATAAAAAGTCCATACGTCGATATGTCTAGGCTGAGGGTGTGAATAATGTAAATGTAAAATTTAGAATTTGGAGGAAATCTTCACAAAAGCATTAATTCCGAAAATTAGTCATTCAGCTTAACAAGAGAAATTTTAGCATAGAATTTAGGATAAAAAGCATGGGAAAATCTCAATATCAACGTAAAAACCTCATTTTCTTATATCAATTTAGATCCCATTCTGGTTTACTTACTAGATATTGGAGATTATCCGTAATGAATAGAAAGTGTCATATACCATTGCGAAGGTTTGAACATCTGGTTAATGAAATTGCGTCTAGCAGATTAAGTGAAAATTGAGCAAGATTGAGCAATTTCTCGCCTTGCCGTCGCATTAAAAATTGGTATTAAAAGCAAAACGAGGTTTTTGCGAAGCGAATACAATGCCCGATTTATCCAGTAGTAGTTTGGGTGCCTTTTAAAGGATTGAAGAAGCCCGCATTTATGGCGCATCCGCATTGAAAATCTGAAATACTGATAGCTGAGAGACTTGAAAGTAGTTATTCGTTCGCAACTGCAAACTTGTGTAGCGATAACCCATTTTCTCCCAATGTGACGTCAACCGTCGAAAAAAAGTTGTTACCGTTGCCATCAATTGACCGAAAGGCCATCGCTGAACTTGGAAATACCGTTGACAAGAATTTGTCTCAGTGAACTGGCAACGGAATGGACCGGCTGTTTCAAGAAAACGTGCCAAATCTTTTTCATGTGTTGGAAAATCAGTTTTATTTACCTTGCTGGACATTTTGAAACGACTTAGCTGTTTGTTCGAGCAGACAAATCAAGTATGATGATTCGTGTCAAGTTTGCACATTGGCATACATGTGCTACGCGTATAAATTGCTATTTCCTTCAAACAACTTTTTACAAAAGTACTAAATCGTGGAACAACATTAATTGAAACAACAACTGAAAAAGCTAAAATACAAACTTTCCGTATTATTAATTTTTTACAAAACCATTACTACTAAATTGATGCATATAACGATTATATGAGCCCGTAGGACTACTGCTCAACAGCTTTGAATGGTAGTTTATGCTTAACTGAGTTCGTATGGCCTAATAAATCACATTGAAACGAGAGTACGTAATATTTTGAACATGTTTTCAAATTTTCACTTCAGCAACATATTGTTGTCACAAGATGCAGTATATCGCAGCAGCTTTTCAATGACGATAATTGACATTTATATTACAAAACCATAAAACCAATTTTTTCAGACTTGACTTTCTTTTTAATTTTTATCAGCTTGTGTACTAAATTATTTATAGACATTTTGTCGTCAACCATAACAAAAAAAAACGTGGGCTTTGGATTTTAAAGCAAAAAGCATTTTCGTTTACAGAGTTCCCATTTCCTCTAAGTTTTCTCATGCATAACGATTGTGACAAGTAGATGACAACCACAGGAAAAGCTGACAGTTGGATCATCTTGACATACAGGTGTATATATATACTGTATAATCATGTCTTTTGGGATTATCATCACATTCATTTATTTTTGGACCTGCCACACGAGTCAAGATAACCCAAGATTAATCACAAAAGGAACGATGGTTTCATGCCCGATTCGCTAAAATGAAGTCTTCGTACAACACTTGGAGCCCAGCTGGAATATGGGGCGTAGCTGTATTAAAGGACTATTTGGTGCAAAAAGTCAAGCAACCTAATTCTGTCACAATGGGACTGACGCGAAAAATTCAATTTTAACTTTGTGCTTCTCAATAAAAAAATCAATTCCAACGTCATTTAGATGTCAGACCACTGAATTCAATTAAAATGTATTATTTGCGCCAACAAACAAGATTTATATTATTTAAACCTTCAGCAGCAAAAAATAGTATTAAAATATCAGATATGTAAGATCTTGAAACAGATGCTCAAATATGGAAATGTGATGTACATTTCTTATTTATTATAAAATTTCACGCATAAGGGTCAGAATAATTCATATTTGAAAACATTTGCTGATACTTGCCATTTAGGCAATTTTATAATTAGACCTATAAACAGTTTACTGTTCCAGAGGAAAATCTGGAATTAACTAGACCATATACAATAGCACAAGTGACATCGCATTGCATTTTTCATAACGGTGTAAACAAATAATTATTTTTAATAAGCAAATAGAACAGCTTTAACCTGCATCGTAATTTAGGGCACTAAGCACCCAATGTCATGTGGATATTCACTATACTGTACAATACAAGACTTATTTCAACGCATTGGTGTTAAGTTACAACAAATCAAAACGTTATAATCCGACAACACTCATAAAAATTAACTGATAGATGCAGACTCGCTTCCGGTGCCATGTTTTATCGTGAAAATAGTCGAAAATGCACGACAGACTAAGGCTATAATCAAATAAAAAAATGCTGTCCGCCCACCTCGTATTACCTCCAGTTATCACAATAACGCTATGGGATTTGCAGAAAATGCATTTCGGAGGGCCCTATAAGGACAACTGAGAAAATGACTATTCCGATAAGATCCGTTCCGAGGCCCAGAAGTTATTTTCTAAATGCGGCTTATTCAATTTCATTCTCCGCGATGCACACTCTCGTGTTGTGCATTGGATTGCTAAGCTGCACATGTCATACATGTGGACTGGAGAGAAAGTGAAATTGAAATGGAAGGCCCGTATGAAAAACCATGACAACGGTGGCGACATGCATGCACGCATCATTATACGGAGTTATTATCCGCGTAAATAGGATAAAACTGTTTGTTCAGAAATGAAAAATGTTTTATAACGAGTGCTCGAAATAAACACAGCATTTTACTGCGATGTAATGGGAAAGAAACCATATCTCAGGGTGACATTTTTCAATGCGACGACGGCAAAATTAGCATTTGCTATAGCCTGAAAGACGCTTATGCACATGGACGGAAATTCAATTTATATACGAGTACATTTCACAGTGGGTCTGTTAAATGCACTATTAATATCATAAGAAAAATGGCAAGTACTACAGTACATGAATACCGACCTTTGATACAAATTGTGCGTTTGCATGATGTTTATCGCGATGGACTTCACGGGAAAAACCATAAAACAGCAGGATAGAGAAATTTCACATCCAAAACCAAGATGAAAAGACCTCAGTCCATGACCAATAGGAAGTATATTGATATATATATATTTGAAAACGCAGTTCTTGTCAAGAATGAAACATGTGCATTTAAAAATGTATTTCCACTTTAGAGGTACATTTTTGCAGCATTATCGTAAATTGTCCACACCATAATTTGATGAAAATTGCTGTATCCACTTTCAACAGAAAATGTACTCTTGACGGATTTACAAACGCTTTTCTTGTCAGAAATAAAACATAAATTACCAAATGCATTTCTTTTCATATAGACGCATCGCATTACCACAACATTACCGTAAATTTATAGCACCTCCGAAACGTATAAAGTGGTTTTGGTGAAAGTTGCTGAGCACAAAATTCAAAGAGAAAATATAATGTCTTGTCAAAAATATAACCTTGTTCGGAACATTCGAACAGCATAAAAGCATATTAGCAAGTTGTTGTTTTTAATATCACTACCGTCTAAATTATATTAATGCAACTTATAAATCAATGTTGTCATAAATTTCATAAAATACTTAACTAACTAACAACCGACACGTTGTTTCTTCTGCTGTGCTATACTTTTGAGTTTGATATATTTTTCAAATGTTTTACTGTAAATTTCACCAATAACGCTTTGATGTAAAAATGTATCCAACAGAATATTTGTTTCCGGAAGTATTTTAGTTGAAAAACAAATTCATGCATATTGCTTAATGGAATACAACATGTACTTTAACGTGTATTTATTTACAATACAGGATTACTGCACATATGATAGCGCTGCGTTTAAGGATTAAAAGCTTACAGTATATGTTTTCGCATTAACCTTTCTTTTAACTTGGGTACTTAAAACGAAATGTACAGAAGTTTTACGTTAGTGTTGCACGTCTTTTATTGTCATAACTTTCTTATGTCCAAATATATTTGTCGCAAAGTGACGTCAGTGTCGCGTTTTTCCACCTCGACAACGCTACGTTATTGGTCTGGTACACTAAGTGGTGGCTAGTCATCCAGCATTAAATATCAGACGCGCCTTAAGGCCTAAGAAATCAGTCTTGGCATTTAAGGGACACAAGAAAAGACAAAGGAGCAAGTTGATTAATCAAATAAACGGAATCAATCACCCTGGTGTTGAACCGTGGGCTGCTCAATGCACGCTTTGTAAATCCCATGGCATGAACTGTATATAGAGAGATGGGGCATCATAGTCCTTCCATTATTCACTGGTGTCAACCCAGAATGCGACATTCTCAGCACCGACATATGGCACAAAATGTCAAACAATAAATCATTTTCAATCCATTTTGTTAGGAAAGAAAGCCAGCGTGGTTCGTGTAAGCTTGGTCCGGACAAACAAGTCGCTGCTGAGAATTAACGCTATGTACTGCATTTTTCAATCAATACAACAACGTCGAATTCTTGTTTTTTCAAGAAGCCCTTCCAAAAACGGCTTGCATATAGTGCACGGGATGCAAACCCTTAAAAAGACTGCATTACAAAAGAGACTACGAAGCTTCGGCGTGCTTTTCATTGGCACACAAAGGCTTGTTTCACACCTTAGAAAGATTACAGCAGTTTTTAATCCCTTCAGACCAACATCTGCTACCGTCTTTCTCGACGATTATGATTGGCTGAGCAAACAAAAGACTTATTGAGACAGTAATCACGAATTGGCAAATACCGCAGCAAGAATCAAGAAGGAAACTCAATTACTTCACCAACCAGAAGGACCTAATTATGTATGAATTATAGTGTTTGATAACGTCAAGTTGACCAGCTTTCTATGCACATTTGAACATCAATACAAAGCAATCATGATTAAATCGTTAAACAAATACAGGCAAATTGAACATGAAGCATGTTAAAAAGACCTAATATCATCTTGTTCCTTAATAAGGTAAATGATCGCAATGATCGATTATGCAAATGGTCGTCATTTATTGACACAATGTTGAAAGTTCGTGTTTGCCAAAAATCTTATTTGAACATTTATTAAGCTTACAAGTTATAATGGATTTAGATCGCATAGTTACAGGAACAAATGTCAATATAAATAGCAAATAAAGCCATTGCTCTTATAAATTCTTAACATGATGGTGTACACTATTCCCATAAATTTCAGAACGTAATTCTGCATGAAATATACAGTGTGTGGATAAGCACGTTACTTGAAATATTATTAAGGAAATATGAATCAAATTCCAATGCTTGCTTTTGTTTTACAGCAAGTTTTGAAACGTGTCCAAAAATGTTTTGCATCAATCAACTCTCCAATATCGAGAAAATGTAACGTTTTTTACATATTTATCAACTTAAGCACAGGATCAGAAATAACTGATGCAAATTTTATTCAAATCACTCACGGGGTTCAATGAACGAATATATTGTATGATCAACATTCTCAACGCATAAGCTGTAATCTACATGTTTTCTCCTTATCTAATATTCTACAAGTTAACTTGTAGAATAACAAACATACAAGTAGATAATAAACCTTTAAAATATCTATACCTGATAGTTGAAATTATTTACTTAGGGCCGGTTGCACCAACAAAGGTTAAATAAAAGGTTAGCTAACCTGAGGTTATATAAAACCACGAGTTAA
>JAUJYV010000153.1:0-85246 GCA_033995625.1 Ophyiulus pilosus
TTCTTGACAATTTGGCCCTAATAAATGGCTGCCCAGATTAACCGGTGTCCAGATAAAGCGGAATCCACTGTATATAGAAACTGCGGATGAGAAATTGTGTGGTTGGATGTGCCATTATTTGCGAAATTTTCCAAAGCCGCAAACTATAATAACTGAACCAGTATTCAAAAATGGCTTAACCGACAAAAGAATTTTTAACATGTTTTGAGGCATAACATATGACTAATATTTTCGGTTTTGCCGAACATTAATTATTTATTTAATGGCGCTAAATCAAACTTTTTCGTAGTAATTTAAAACAGATACGATATGCCATGACAGGTTACGAAAATTTCGGAAATTGCGCAAGAAGCGAAGGTAAACATGGCCATGCTGATCCTTATCCCATCTGACAGAAACTTGCAATGGCACAGCTTTGATGACATATCATTTAGTGAATAACCCTTTTAAAAACCATCTGTCGAGAAAAAGCCGCATTACCACAGCATAGAGAAACGAGTCGTCCGGTTGTTCATCCATGGCTGTTGTTCTGGATGTCAGCGTTTAGCAGATGATCTCAGCCAGTTGGAACTGGAGCATCGTTCCGAAACCCAGCTTTGACACATCAAATAAAACAGGCCTAGAAGAAACCTGGCTGGCGCTTGTCACATTCAACAGAATTAATATGTGCAATTGAAATCTTGCACTACTCATCAACGTGTCCAGTCTTGAATCGCATTCCTGGAGCCTCGTTTAGCATCCAAATATTACAGCAAACATATTACGGAATATGCGATGTTTTTTCAGCATTCCATACGTCATTCTCGCGAGAGCTCACGGAATCTGCGCTACTTCCAACCTGCGTCATCAATCGATGAACGAAGAATTTAAAAGGGAAACTCCCATCTTGTTGATGGAATTCTTGTTCTGATCCAACGCATGCAGAAGATATAGGCAATGCAAAAAATTATACTAAATTTGCCTTGTTTTTTCAAAAAAAATGATTTTATCTGTAAAACGTATATCATCTTATGTATGGATTGATTCGTCAGCGATGGAACATTGAGCTTTTGTAACATTTTACAATTTACACAAACTGCAAACATTCAAAATAGAACGCGGGAAAATTCGAATTTCGCTTCTTTGCATCCGATTTTGAAACTGTCGACTGTTGAAACTGCGACAAAAACCTGCCGTGTGAACCACGCCATTTAGTACATACGAGTCACTGTCGTAACTACCGGGTAGCACAATCAAGCAATGCTTAGGGGCCTTAACGAGGGTCCATGGATATTTCTGCTTTTTGACGTAGGATTACGTGTAAGTTCAGTAGGGGAAAACCATTATCAGTTTTTGGATTTCTATTTGTGTTTTATAGGTCAGTGAAATGGGAAAGAGACGCCAGAAGAAATGTATCCCCAGTCCCAAATGTACTTTAATTTTTGTAACCTCGGGATAGTCGGGTATTATGCCTAAAGTTGTGTTAAACACCAATTTTATGCCGAAATTTCCCTTCAAGGTCAGGAAAGAAAAGTTAATCAGAAAAATCTGGAAAAATATTGTGAAACTGGCAGTGAAATGGGTGATTTCTAAAGTTGTAGGATGGGCCTTTGTATGTTCCAACAAATTTTCTGAACATCCTACTTTTCCACAAAAAAAAATGAAGGACATCTTTTTTTTTTTGGGAGGGGGGCGGTCTGGGTCAAAATGGACACCGTATAGATCGGGGATAGGTGGGCGGACAGGGGGTAAAGGGGGAGCTCCATTTTTAAATGGCCCCCCAAGTTGAAATACGCCCGCTTCTGCTGTCATTCAGCCTGGTCGTGCTATGGGGGATGTGCGTTCAGCGTTCAAGCCCGGTCAACAACGGCGCTTGAACTTCCGTTCTTGCCCGGCGGTTGACTTCGAACCCCGCCTACTACTAGCCTTAAACGTCATCGCCACACCCACATGTCAAAAATGGGAACCTGTCAAAGCTACGGGAAGCAGCATTTCGAAGCATGGGGAGGTATTCGTAGCACGCATTGGTTGGTGGTGAGCAAGGCCGCGGAAGCGAAGCAGTAGTAGAATCACGATGTCGCCTCGAGGTTTGTTGGGCGCAGTGTGTTAGTTGCGTTCTCTTCCTCCTTCGGTGGAGATGTGCTGCTGCTACGACGTGTCAATTTGACGTTCACTCTGTTCGCCACGTGCTCCGCTCGCGATGACCATTTCACATTTGACGCAATGCGTTTAACTTAGAACAGTGAAGGGTTTAAGAAACAGAAAAGAACAAAAAAATATATATATTGCGGTTTCGGAAAGTTGGATTTTCTTTTCCGCAGTTTCTGAAAGAAATACTAAACGCGACTTTGCGGAATGTGCGAATCTTGACGGATTTTTCGGTATCATAATCCGACTGAATTTTCGAAGAGGATTTGGCAAGATCGAAATTTTCACTCCAATCGAAAAATGAAATCTAAACGTGGTGAGTTTACGAACATTTTTTTTTTTTTTTTTTTTTTTTGTTTTGTTTGCACGACGTCAAAATAAGCCTAACTCAAAGTACGCCAATGTCCCTTTTGTCGTACTTGGATTTGAAATTTCGTAAATTGACACGTTGGCGCCCAGATGGCGACTTTTAAATATGTTAGGTTGACAGTTGATCCTATGGTCGAAGGTTCGCCGTATTTTTGCGCCTTGTCAAAAGGACTGTCTTGCTTGACCCAGTTTTAAAAGAACTCCACACTTGCCTTTTGGCGTTCTCAAGTCCACACTGAACTGGACGTTGGTCGCTGCGAGGTCATCACGTGTTGACGGGATTAACTTTTGAAACTATTTTCAACGGTTTTGACCGATGACTGTTTTGGTCTTTGATAACTGAAACTTTCCCCACCCCTCCATTTTCCACAAATATGCTGTTGGAGGAACTTTTGACAACTGTACGCTTTTATTTGGCCATGTCGTTTCTTGGCTGTTTAGCAATAGCTATACTTAATGGCCGGACGTGGCTGAAATTACTTTAGGAAGGGAAAAAACTGGCAGACTATATATTGAAAAAAGCGCATTTTTTCCTAAATACACCGTGTTTCATTTAGCACTCGAGTAGTTTCAGCATTGACCTCGGCTTATAAGCCAAGCGTTGACAACTTTGGAAAAGCAAGTTTTGACAGCTCTGAAAATGTGGACTTTGCATGTTGACTGATTAAATCTCTTGCAAAAAATACCTCTTCATGTGCTGATGTGGAGTGTAGACAGGTTTCCAGTAAAGGTGCTTTTTAAGCTAGCTTCAGGAAAAAAAATCGTGCATGTGCAAGTATAGAAATCACATAATACCAGCAATTTCGGTGATTGACTGATTATCAGTCACAACAACAGCGTCCTTCCCCTTAACTTTTTGGGAAGCTTGCGGCACTACTTTTGACGTTTTCATCAAAAAATGGTTGGAAAAGAGCACGCTTTGACAGGTCTGTAAGTATTGACTGGGCTTATAAAAATAGATACTGGACGTAAAATAATATCCTTCAAAGGTGCATGCATTTTTAAGGTGTTTTAGACACTAGGATAAGCTTGTAGTGCTTGACTTTGCTGTATTGACCAGCTTATGGAGGCGCATTTTGACAGCTCTACATGGCTCTTAAGGGCTTGTTAGAGCCCTGGCTAAGGTTTCATTGACCTGACGTCACTCTGAGAACTTGTAAGTTTTTGATTTGAACGGAGTTTGACATGCAGCTGTATGTGTGTAAACACTAAACGGTGTTGAATATGAAGTTGGAAGTCGATTTGTATATGGCTACCTGTTTATTTAGAGCTACCTATATTCATGTCTTCCGAAAAATTTTTATTGATTTTGTGACCTCGATGCCAGGTTTTCTCGCCATGGAAGTGCATTTTTTGACAGCTCTAGGTCTTCGTTCAAGCTTTTTTTTTCCTTCACAAAATCATATTTTTTACATATTTTGCAAGTTTTGCTGTAATTCAAGCTACATAGTTTTGTAGGTTAATTTGTAGGCTTAACCGACTAATTTTGATCGAACATTCAATTAACCCTATGGGCTTAATTTAATGAGACAGATTTTACATCTTTTGCTGTAATTGAAGCTTTTTTTGTAGGTTTCAGGGATCCATGTCTGAAATGGGCGGAGCAACACTGGTCTTTAACTGCATGCCGCCCTTGTCAGTTGTCACAACAACAAGTTAAAACCCAGGGTAATTATATCTGTGATATAGCCGTTCGTATCATTGACTCACAAGGCCAAGTGCAAAAGTCAGTTAAGATTGGATTTTCTCCCACTGTTGTTTAAGGAAATGTGTTTTAATGGAGGCCCTGCAACGCTTGGGTTAACTTTTAAGAGGTTCGTGCATGCTAATTCGATGCTTGTGTAACGTCGTCGATTGACGTGCCTCCATGTGGATTGTGCAATTCGTCAACTTTCGACGTCATGCATTGTTCGTTGTCGTAAACATGGCTAACAAGTTGCAGTTGCAAGTGCCGAGGAAAATCCTATTAGCACGTGGACGGAATTTTGTTCGTAACCACAAATATGCGAGGGAATGTTACAAATCGAAAGCTGCTGCCAACATTTTGCGGAAATTCGCTCATGTGGGAGTGCATGTTTCCGTGGGGGTAATGGTAGGGATATTCAAGGCTAGAATTCAAAGCGTCTTGCAGGCATTTGTGCCTTCCTGATGACTTTGGAAACAGTATTCCATATGCAAATAACATTGGTTATCATACTTTCCTCATATCCACCTGGAAACAAATTAGTTTGTAGGATATGCCAACGTTGTCATATTCGTAATACAAGTGGCAGACGTTTACTGCAATGATTTAGAACACATCTGGCAGCACTGCACCTTGTCATAATTTGAAATGCATGGAGGGAAGGCATCACCACAATGTTTTAATTGGGTTTATTTCATTTGCACATTATTAAATGCCTATTAAAACATTGCAGACTTGCTATACAGAATGCAGTAAGACTGAAAAGTCTTTTATATCCACCTGTAAAATTTAGTTTGTAATAGTAGTGATATGATGTGGATTGAAATTGTGCTAACTGGAAGTCGGGAATTATGCTTGAAATCCATGTTAAACACTAGTATGAGCTGGGATTACCTGTCCGCATTGGGACGTTTCTGTTAAAAATAGAAATTGTATATATAAAAAAACACCAAGAAAAACTATTTTTTGAAAATAAGCAAAAGCAATTTGTGACCCTTGTGGTAATTATTCGTGCGAGGGGTCATTTAAAATGCAGCGAATGAGTCTTGGAATCCTTGAAATATGCTTGAATTTTCACGAGATATGTATAATTGGACACCTTGTATATTTGTAATACAGGTGTGGTAAAATTGTAAATTCTATAGTGATTTAGAACAAATCTGACATCACTAACTCTGCAACATGATTTGAAATACATGCATCTGGCGTAGTTGCATCGCCACAAACATTTTAAGTAGAAATACACGTTATTAAAACCTGTTACAGAATGCATTAATATCATTCAGGTATTTCTAATTTGTCCAAATGCAGTTTTCGAAACCGCTGCTGCATTTGGAAAATTCTTCAGACGCGGTTGACCAAACGAAATTCGTTCACGGAGTTGTTCAAGATGGTGTCCAGAAGGGAAATGTTTATGTTCGCCGCACAGTTTCGTTAAATGTCACTTCATAGGCCGCCATTTTGGACCCGTGTCGTGTAGCCTACTGTAAATATTTACAACTGCAGGGGGGAAAAAAGATGCATTTAAACGATTATTTATCCCCCCTCTGTTCCCCTCATAGGTTTCCGTAGCAGGGAAAGTACCCACCTGTTTCACCTGTACACAAAAGTGAACCCCGAAGGACACACAACGGACTGGAACTCATTTTTACGACCCGTGCGATGCCCTTTTTTCCCTGTCAACCCCCTCTGAAAACCTGCCGGATGCACGTGAACCTGCTTCGAGATAAAGTTTTGACTTCTACCCCCTCCAACCTTGCCTAAAACCTCTGAAATTTCCATTTTGGTTGGACAGGCCATTTCTTTGACGGCCTTGATGACTGACCCCTACGCAAATCCACCATTGTGACTGATACTGGCTGAGTCGTTCTTAACGAAGTTTGTACTAAACATGTCCTTAAAAAACCTCTGTTCCTTTCACGTTGGTGTTTAGACATTCAGTCATCTTGGGATGCATTACAGAATATATTCCTCCAGTCATCCTATGTGCATGGATTTTAAAAATATTTCCTAAATCATCTTGGACATTGTTTTGTGTTGCTGCCAAACGTTGGAAAAACCAAAACTGTCATTGAATTTAAAATGGTAATATTATAGAATAATGCTTTCGAATTGCATATACTTTTTAACCTGATGCTAATCCAATCCTTTGAAATGTTGGCTATTGACTGATTAGGTAAAAATTGCTAATACATTGCTTTGTAATTCATTAATTAAACTGAAACGTGTTTAGAACATGTTTAATCCCAAAACGCATTCCAATTTGAATGTGAGATGGTCAGGAAACAGCAGTTTTTACCTTTGGCAGCTACAGCTACTGCTAAGCGTTCTAAACCAGTCACAATGGCGGCCATCTTGGAATTCACTCGCTTCCTTATCACAGGCCAACGGTTTAGCAACAGAATGATAACGGTTCGAAAAGTCAACTTTTTGTGTTTGATTGGGACAAACTGCAGCTTTAAAGATTAGTGAATTTTAGGTAAACATTTTGGAAAATTGCTCAAAGTGCTACCGTTGGGTTCCTCCCCTGCCTAGCCTCCTTAGGTGGTTAGGATGAAAATCGAAGGGGACGGTTTATAGGTTATTCAATATATGGGATTGAGATACTCCTTTCTTTCATTTTATGTCACTGGCCTACAATTTTTTTTTTCTGCCACAAGGCTCGACAAGTGGGAGAAAAGGTGTGGTCAGCGCTGACCGGTGTTTTGGCACGTGGTGTTGTTCCATTCACCTTTTCTACCTGGTTTAACAGGTGTTTGTTTGTTGGCTGGCTCGTTTTGTTGACACACGCAGTGCCCTCCAGCGGGTGGGGGAGTCGGGAGGAATTTTTGGCAGCTGGGAGTCTCTAATGTTAGCTGTTTTTAATGGTTAATGAGCGTTAATAAGCGTGACTGACGCCCTGGGGGCGGTACATAAACGACGTCGTTTTTTTAGGCAGAAAAAAAGGGGGGGAGGTGCTTGAAGGACGGCAAAAAGTAGAGGCCACAAGAACGTCTCCATTTAAAAGGGGTTTAATGTGGACAACAACCCCCCTTGTAATGTTGGCGAATGCTCGACAAACCAGTTCATTTTGTGTATCTGTAAAAAATGACAGATATAAAAGTACTTAAGAAATAATGTCTGATTATAAGTTCAGCTGCTTAGACCGTTTGGAACGGTTATAGTTTTGCAAAGCAAATGAAAGGGCTGCTTCTCTAAAACGAATTACAGGACACACTACGGAAATGGAATGGAACCTAGATGTCCACTATGTATGGCCAAGATGGAGGTTCAGGAACATGTTGTTAAGGGCTTGAAAATCTGATGTGAACGTCAGAATAGTCGTGTGGAAACAATGTAGACGTCTCAAATCTCTGTGCCTGATACACACTAGTGTTTATTGGCAAATGTGGGCCCTCCGTTTGAGAGGAGTAAAAACATCTATCCAAAAACGAATGTTAATTTTTATAATATGTCCGAACATGTGAGCCACTTGCTGCCATGTATTTGACATTATGTGGAAATGTCCTAAATCCATTAGCACGGCTAGTATGGAAATACCATGTTAAATACTAATATGCCATTCTTTCGGTGGCTCTTAAGATTTACATTATGGCGGGTTTTCTTTCTTTCAAGGGCAAAATAACCCTCGTTTTTTATTCCGCAAAATAACCGTTTATCTTGAAGGAATAAATAACAATAAAACATTTTCATTCCTCATGTACGTTCCGTTATTGTCAGGTATTTTTCCACCAACTGAAATGTCAAAGTTGTTTTTCCTAGAAAGGTCCTCTTTTTTTCCTTGTATTTTTTTTTTTTCTTTTTTTTTTACAAAAAAACACTGGGTTATTTTCCACCATTAAGCCCCTGTTTCTCCCCCGCTAAAATGAGCCTCGTTATTTTCAATAAACAGCACCTGGTCATCTCGGAAACTTTTCAAGTACTATAGTGCTTACTGAAAAAAGTACTTATTTCCAAAAATATGTGTTAAAATTCTCGCGTTTGAGGGGCTCATGTATGTTTTAAAACTTCTGTCAAAATTGAATGAAAAACCGAATTGGTGCCACAGATAATCGTTGGACCAACTTATCTCAGTATATCTTTTACCCTAACGTATGAGGTCTTACCAATCTATTTTAGTGTTTTTTAACTTTAAGCTACTAATTAAGGCCAAACGTTTAGCATACGAGTTCTCTGATTAGACGAACCTGGTTTTTCCTACCAAAAATCTGTTTTGGGTCAGACAAAATCGACCTTCTAAAATTCCCAAGTAGATTTGACTCTACCCCTGTCTTCAGTGGTTTAGGTCACCATAATCTACTTGTCGTCGACCCCCTGTGGACATCCACACATTTAGAATTCCTCGCACATAGGGATACAAGTAGTGAAAATTTTGAAAAAATGGTTTACACTCACATTATTTTGAATTTTTCCAATCGATGCTGGATAAATTTTAAATGAAAAGACTACTTGTTCTCTGTACTGTTATATTTCTGGTTATTTTAAAAATGTTTAGAGATGTTTGCAGACATTTTCGAAAATCTGAAACCGCACATTCTGTTTCCACTATTTTCCAGGAAATTATTCGCAGTAATATGTATGTTTGCTATTATGTTTTCAAAAGATTATTTCTTGGACAACGTTTAAGGTTTACAGAAAAAGTCCCAAATATTAGACAATTTGAGCATGCCAAACGTCTTTATACTTACCTTAACTTTAATGGCGGGCAAGGAGGAGCCACGCATTGAACTAACTGAACGTAATGGGTGAGCATGCGTGGTTCTTCCTTTCCCGCCATTAAAGTTAAGGTAAGTATAAAGACGTTGGCATGCTAAAACTGTTTATTGAACAAGGTGTTGACTTTAAAAACAAGAAAACCGCAGAAGTGTGCTTGTAGTGGTGAAGAACCACGTAAGAGGTCACGTTTCTATGTATTGTTGCGTACATGTTTTGACATATACATTATGGGAATACTGATGATGTATTATGATGAAATATTTGTAAAACTATGAATTACATCAATTTTTAACTAATGGAACACGTGAAGAATACTTTGAGATTTGAGCATTATGAATGTCCTGTCCGACGAAGAAAAGAATCTGTTTTCATTATCATCACATTGCCTTTTAAGCGTCGAATTCGTTTCCGTATCTCAAAGGCCGGATTTATCAGAAAAACCGCTTCTGGGTTGCTGCGAATCTAAATAGTCAAGGATACGCTATTCGTGACTCGAAATGCAAGCGTGGGTACGCCGAGGAATTTTTTCTATTCCGATTTTTCAATTTCGTAAAATGGCGACGTAAAGATGGAGACTTGACACGTTTTTGGGTGTCCAGAACTTGTATAAACGGTCAAGGGCTTGATGGGTCCTGCTCCAAATCATGACATCGGCCAACGGCATGACCTTTTTTTTTTTTACCCCCCACTCTCATTCTGACGGAACAATGATACCCCCACCCTCGGCTTTTCATTCCCTCGCACACGTTTCAATGGTTTCGTGAATTTTCATTTCCTCCTTGCTGCTATAAATTACACATTATCATCGTCATTATTGCGATGTTTCTTTTCATCGTCGCTTATTGTTCGATTATTTACGAGTGACGTCGTCCTCTTGACTTGGAAGGCTCCCTTTCAATATATTGCTTATATTTATTTTCATTTCCCTTTATGTTCGCAATTTTGCAACGTCTCAATGGCGAAATCGCAAAAATTGCGCAAGGAACGGGTAACCCGCTAATTGAATCAACGCCCGGTGGGTGGCGCTGCCTGAAGCTCGGTTTTTTATGGTGAAGGTCGCTTCCGAAGACACCCAGCGCCCTCTATGTTGCATGATTTGAAAGATTTCTCCATACTTAGCTTGCTCTCTGGAAACTAGCTCAAGAACCAAATACTGGAATGGTCCATCGAAGAATGTCCAATATGCTTAGCCCCAGTTGATGACCTAAATCATGTTCTTAAAGTTTGCAAGACTCTTGGCACTGTTTGTACCATGTTCTTGGGAGGATAATACCTTGGAAGGAGTAAATTTAATTGTAAAACGTTTAATGTAATGTAATGCCTGGGGAAACATTAAGTATAAGCTCAACATAGGTCCTTTGCAGTGTAGGGAGGTCACGAAGGAAATTTCAAGCAATCCAGCCATAAAAAGAAGGCTCCCTCGAAGGCTTTGAAAGGGTTACCCTATTCTGATACAGATTCAGTAAAGAAGCTTTGCTATGACAAAAGCAAAGAGCGGTGAACTTCTATTTAAGGCTATTTGGTTCATTGGAAACCAAAATACTCGAGTGTTTAACGTTAAATGGAGAGACTGTCTATTGTGTTTGATATGACAGTTAACATAAAATATTCCCTTGTGCATGACCCAGCACTGGTTGACATTAAATAAGCCCTGGTGCATGACCCAGCACCGGATACCTGGTTTACTCTATCCACACCCAAATTATCGTCACAGAATATATACATCTAAAAGGATTCGTTTCACAAGATCAGGGGTCGGAATATGTGGCTCTTTGACCCCTTGAGTGTGGCTCTTCCACAAAACACCACATGGGGGCGCGCACGTACAGTGGGATTGAAACTTCGTGGTTTTGTACTTGCTGAATTAAGTACTTATTTCCAAAAATATGTTCGACGATTTTGTACCTACCTACATATATAGTTTAAGTTTAAAAATTTGGCTCTCAAAAGAAATTTCAATCGTGTTACTGTTGATATTTGGCTCTTTTCACTAATAACTTCGCTGACCACTGCACAAGGTGTATAGGCCATACACAGAATGGGACATTTTTGCTTATTGGACCATATCTGTAATCTAATGATAACAGTGTGTCGGATTCAGAGCTAATCCATATGCATTGGTGTTTTTTTTAAAAATATCTAACTAAAAGCTCTCTTTTGTAAATTATTCAAAGATTTTTTTAGGCATTTGCTTGGTAACCAAAATATAAAATCGAACTTAGATTCATTTCGCGTTTAATTCTGTTAGGTTTCTCTGTTCAAGTGTTTAAAAATAAACTAGATACAATAGAAAATGTTATTTTTAACCTAGTAAATAGAAATTCATCCACACGCATGTTTTGAAAACTAGTTTGTGGGCCAGTACTGATGCAACAGTAAGCTCATCAGCTGCAAAATGACAGTCGTTTGTCAAACCCCTTTTTGGTCAAAAATCTGTTATATTTACTTATTTGCGTTATAATTGTCTGCATAAGCTTCTTGGAATGCAAGTATATATACTATTGTTTTGCGCGTGCGCACATTCACATCCGCAAAAATCAGCGTTTCCGGTTGGAGTAACTAACATTCTAACGCTTGAAGAATGCCAATGTTTGGTGAAACTTAGGTGACTGAAGAACCTTTTAGGCAGCATTTCAGCCACAATAAGGCTACATAGTATATTGTTGGCAAGCTTGTATTTAAGGGAGACAGACGTCAACACCTGCAGGAATGCTATAAAATTGCAGTAATAAATTGCCATAACCTGCAATATTTATTTTCCTCCATCTGGAATTTTTTTTTAAACAATAAACGGGGGAATTTTAAATTTTATAAAAAATAACGTGAGGATCTTGACAGACGAAACTTGCCAAGTGGATGAAATATTTGCAGCCGAAGTTCATCTTAAATTAAAATTATATTCGGAATGTTTTAACATTGCGGTTATTGACGTTCGCTTCCCGTTTGGAGGGTGATAAACCCTATGCCCACAATGTCAGAACATAGGAAAGAAACCTGTGATATAATTAGCACTAACTTGTGTGTGATTTTTTTTTATTCAACGCATGAAACGTTTTATCCAGTTTTGTGTTCTGGAGTTATCTTAATATTTGCTTTTTGTTAAAAAAAAAATAATAAACGTGGATTTATAAAAAAAAAAAAAAAACGATTTGAATCTGAGAAGAAAAGTGGATAAAAAAGACATTTCAGCATTGGGAAAAAAATCATCCACTAGTATGTAATATTTGTATAATGATTAGCTTTTTTTTTAATATTTACCTTTGAGGGTGACACGTATGGTTTATCACCCTCTTAAATGAAACTTCGTATATGGAATAAGCTATGATGCCAATGAATGGACTGGAGTGATAAGCAAGCTGAACAGCCAAGTTGACGTGCCTTTTGAAAACTTTGGTTAAACGTTTTTCGCACATTCGTATTTCCAACAAACCGATTGTAATTTTAAGAGTTGTCATGGAGTAGCTAACACCCAAAGCCAAACAAACAAGTGGCTGTTCAGCCACGTACTTTTGATGTTACCATTTATGGCGGGTAATGAAAGCGCCTAATAGAATAAGCATCCCTCGCGTTAGATGCTATAGAAGCTCCAGCCGGAAATGCTGATTTTGGCGAATGTGAATGTGCGCATGCCCACTAGCTCAAATCCGGTGAAATAAGCGTTTGCCGGCTGAAACTACCAGCCTTCTCACGTGAAGGAGAATCTCATGTATAGTCTATTAAATGAAGCGCTTTTTATGAATTAATAGCAAGCAAAACAGTCACCAATGTCAATTTACATTGTACATTTAATGGAGACTGTCAGGAAGACATGTTGTGGCCAGGGTGGAAACTTCATGATTGGACATGTTTTGGTTGTTCAGCTACCAGGACTGTTTATTTGGTTCTGACTTTACAGCTAGTGCATGTTTTTTGATACAAACTTTGAAAATATTGGCTATAGCCTATAGGTCACGGTTTTAGGACAGTTGGTTTTCATATATGCTGGACTGGCGCAAACAGCAACCACATTTTAACACACTCATGCTGTTGTCCCGCTAACACGCTTTTCAGCTTCCCCTTAACCCCGAAAGTTTGGCTGGTGCACATGTGGCGCATGCAAAAAAGCTCGCCGGGGTCAAAGTTGAGCAGACGAATACCGTTGCCAAACGAAATGAAGAGACAGTTCTAGGAGCTTTTCAGCGTGCATCAGCGGCAAGGCGAGGGGATAAAATAGGGGTGGGATGGGCCTCATAACTCACATTCCTGAGGGGGGGTCGGGTCCCCCCTCACCCCCCTTCGCACTCAGAGAACATGCACGCCTTTATTTTTGGCCCGCGGCTTGGCCTCCTTCCCCGTTTTCGCCGTTCAGGGTGACGACGATCCCGCTATGGTAACATTCTGCCGACGTTTCAACCGGAAAAAGCCGGCCCTGGCTTATTTATTCCCTGCATCGGCTAAAGTTTCCGGTCCACGAAGCACCGGAAGATCCAGGATGCTGCCCTGGGCTCTGGATCGGCCTCCTGGAATCAACGGGATAATAGCGCTCTTCATGTCTCACGAGATTCGGAACGTGACTTCGCTGTTCGTTTCTCAAAGTAGGACATGTTCATTCAAAGCCCAATTTGACATTTTGGGTCCAGACAAAAGAGCCAGGTGGAAGACAATAGGTACCTCAGTGTAGGGGCTTGGAAGACTGGAATGCCATGGTAATGGCTCTATCTGGCATATATGATATTCTTAGGACATTCCAGCCTCCTAACCCTGTTTAGTCACCAACTGTTAATCACCTATACTTCATGGTACCTATTTTTATAACCCGTATTTATAAACTTGTCTAATAATTAGAAATCGAATAATTTGACGTTTCCAGTCTTGGTAGTAAATCAGATTCCGGTTAATCAGCCCTCGCATAATCAGAAGTTGTTCACAGTGATTATATATTGGTTGAACGATTTAAAAGCTACAGATAACTGTTATTAAGTACTAAAGACAGTGTTTTTGTTATAGTGAATCTCATCGTGGTAGAATCTTGATTATCCCGATTATGATTAATAAATAATTTGTAAAACCAACAATGCTAATTTTTTTCAAGCTTAGTTTTGGAAATACACTATACACGAAATGAAAATGCATGACCCATGATCAGCGATTTTCAATGCACCGAGCTGATAATTTTAAAAAAATCGTTAAATTTTATATTTCAATGATTATTATGTAAAATTAGCGGAAACATGAAAAAGAAAGCTGCTTGCTATCCGACGTAATAAATTACACACATGATTGTAATTTTCCAAAAATACAGCATTTGAGATTTCATCAGTTTTTAATGATATTTCGAAATTATTCACATAATATAAAGTTAAGTAAACTTTTCGCAATATTATCAAGTTATTTCAGAAAGTTCTTTTTCTTTTGAGAGAGTAGCGAGCTTGGCCAAGGATGTACTGCACATGTAGCGTGCGTTGAGTTGAAAGGACTGGGAAATGTTCGTGATACATGGCCTAAATATGTCTTCAATTGCAGTCACCACCAGCTTCCTCTTTTGTTGTTTATTTTTTCCTTTCATTCGTCAAATATTTTGTAGCGGTTAACCTTCCAGTCAGGAACTGTAGTCCGATGGGCGCTTCGCTACAAAAGCGTCAATCAGGAATGGCTGAGGCGCTCATTCATTAGTCTTTATGACGTTTCGCAGTTCCAAATGTTCCCGTGTGAAATTCAACCTGTGTTGTGAAGGAATTGTTGTAAACTTTGTTGTTTATGCTTCTTCAGAAATTTGCAGCACTGAAAATAGGAAGACATTGGGATTGCTTTAGCCATGCATGCAGTAGCGAGTTGATTGCAACTTAAGAAGATACCTACGATGTTGCCACCTGGCGGGCGTCTATAACACAAAATAATCTTTCGCGCATGGAAAGTAGTTCCACAAATATATGACTTGGAAACATCATTTTCTCGTACATCTCGATATATGTGCCCAAAAAACCGTATATCTGGATATACATATGTGGCTATCATGTTTCGCGTCCAGATCTGTTTTAAATCAGCTGAATATTTTCTATATATTTTTTTTCAAATATTATACCTGAAAGTTCCTTCCTCGTGTAGTGTGTTTCTCTGTTGTTGTTGTTAGTAAATTGGAAAGGTAAATTGGAAATGATATTCTAAGAAATTGACTATTTTCTTAGTTACAAAGCTTTTTTTTATTGGTGGTACTGACATTAATGTGCTTCTTGCAATCGATAGCGTCTTTTATAATTAATGAAATACGGAAGTTTTATTAAAAGCTTGAAGTTCTCTAGTTCATTGAGAAAATGAAAGGAAAAAAACTTGTGTGTCGTGACAATTTTGGCTTCTCATTCAATGTGCCGCTAGAATTTTATGGGCCATTTTGAGTCATGTAGTGTGACATGAAAAAGGTTGGAAAAACACTGCATTGCATGTATTGGGGGCACTTGCCTCTTGTTTATAGAAGATGCATCTTCTTTAGATTAAAACAACTATACATGCACGAAATTAAAGTTGCAGAATACATACTCCCCTAATGTAAGTTCGCCCGACCTGCCTAAAAATTACATATTTAACGTAATCGTTATCAGCTAGACGTTGGAACTGTTTGTAAGGTTCTCGCTAATGTGTGCAAAATAATGTTTCGGGCACGGTGGCTCAACTTGACTGCGTTTTATGGGGAATTAAATAATGCAATTACGCGAAGAAAACATAAATATGTATGGCGTCGGTGGCATTCGTGATTTTAATGCTCGTTGGATTGCATGGGTTTAATCGCTGATTATTTTTGCTTTCTCTTAGCGCAGGGATGTTTAGCTATTTCTCATACCCGTACGACAGTGCCGCTTTCGGCTAATCTGTATTCGACTTTGGCGTGCCTTCGGAGGGCCTTTTTTGCAAGGGAATTTGGAATTTTAATGAGCAATTTGAAGTCCCGGCATGCCTCACTGTCGCGAGGTTCCCCCCCAAATGCCTAGAATTAAGATTAGCGACTTTGCTCTTCTCCCCCTTGTTTTTTTTCCTTCTTTTTTTAGTAAATGTCGATAACTGAGAAAGCCAATCTGCCAAGAGCTATGCTAATCGATAGTTCAGGAAGTATATAAATTCGTATTTTTGCAAATAGCCGCCGTGGTTCTTGTTTGGAAAGTTTTTTAATTGCACTGATATTTGCCAATTGAGTGCCAGGTTTGGTAATAATGTCACGAACTCGTTTTGCAGGCACCATGACGGACTATGATGGGGGTCGATCAGCACCTCTTATTTATTGTATCATATATTGCATCATGTCATATGTACATGTGCCACTATACATGCATGCAGTAGCAGACTGGGTCTAAAAATATTGGTCGTCATGAGGCAAAGAAAGCTGCACACAACTATAAGGTTGTCATTTAATTTTTGTAAGAAATTAATAAGTAATAAATGAAAAAAAAGATAAAATTACAATTTTTGCGATGTAAATTAGGAATTTGGAAGTATGGAATATATATTAAATGTAAATACAGATTGTTTTAATTGAGTTTTTAATATTTTTTTAAAAACTATAAATAAATAGTAAAAGTGTTTGAGAAGGCCAGTCTGCCACTGTGTACACAATATACGTACAGCTAAAATAATGTAGTTTTCATTTTTTAATGAAAGACAAAATGGTGAAGTTCTAAGTTTCCTAGAGCAAACGAATGACGAAAGAACACGCTGTTAAGATGGCTTGGGGGACTCATCTGGTAAATAAGAAATGAACTACAATTGCATTGTTTGTCTTGATGTACACATGCTATACTACAAAAAACTATATTGTAGAAAAACGAATACCAGAAGGCATGTTCTTGTACTCTATGATGTGCAGGGTGTCATCACACCATGCATTACAAAACCTGATATTCGTGAAATAATATTTAAAAAAATGTTCTGTATAATTAAACAACCCTATCATTGTACACCTTATGATTGGCACGTCACATTGGATAGAAGATGTGAAAATCAATTTTGGCCACCTCTGTATATATTGCATGTTGACAGCAGGACAACAATGTTCTCGACATTTGCTGACATGACGTCCATAAAAATGAGTCGACTTTTGACCCTCGACTAATCTCTCACTTTCGTCACAAAATCAAATTGCTTTTGCACCCCATGAATGTCCAAGTAAACAAACCAACCCTATGTTTACAGAAATAAAAACATCTGTAAAAGTTTGTGAAAATAATTTTAACAGATATTCTATCTATGAAATTAAATCCAAACTTAATTTTGTTCTTTGACATCAATTTCTAGGCAATTTCAGAGGTAACATGTTTTCAGCAACTTTTGACAGGTGCAAAACGAAATATCAAGTCGATTGATTTGATTGTCATTACTAATCTGTAAATGTGACTCGTATCAATATTGGTAACGCGGCAGAATGCCAATATTAGAGAAATTTAGCCAATCACCGTTAACATACGACTTTTAAACTGATCTTAAATGTAACTTTCGTGAAGAGAGGAGCATTGATTGGAACTAAAAACGAATTTGCATAAAATCGTTTTTGACGTTCAGCTAGTTCCAATCAATGCTCCTCCCTTAAGATCAGTTTAAAGGTCGTATGCCAACGTTGGCTGGCTAAACTTCTCTAATATTGGCATTCTTATGACATTACAGCCATATATTTGGAGGTGTCTAGTAAATGATGTAATTTGCATAAAGTACATTAAGGAGCCTCACAGCAGTCTCTGTACGCAGGCTTCTGCGTTTCATTTAAATGCCTATGAACAGAGAAATAAATATAAAAAAATCTCGAATTCCGATATGATTTCCTAATAAAGTACCGCCACGCAACGAAATTCGTTCCCATGCGTAAAATTTGAAGGGAACCCATTTTGATGAATGCACGCATGGGGCAATACAATAAAATGACTGCCCGTGAATCGCCATTAAAAGCCGGTGCACGGAATAATGCAATGCAGGAAAGGCGAAAACCTACGTTAAAATGTGCCAAAAATGTGGCTGTACGAACGTGACCCATTTTTCAAAAAATTCTCACACCGAAACGCCGATGGGTGTGTGGCATTCTAGCGGATATTTTGCATTTTTATGAGCGTCAATTTGCGTTGTATCATCTACTGGAGGTGAGAAATAGCTCGTTTTGGAAGCTGGGATCTGGCCACACTGCCACGAAAGACAGTGTGACCAGATAAGGGATCCATTTTTGATGGGATAATTCGGATAAGCCACGAGGCAATGCCGAAAGGGAGGCCACGGACGCAATCGTGACGTCAAAGTGTTAGCACGATAACCGAATTGCAGAGCTGGCTTGTCAGTTAATCTGTCTTGGTGACGTTAACGGACGTCTTTATCTGCGTGGACGAGAAATAGTGCTGAATGTGAATGAGATATGGCGCCTGTTGCCTCCCCCCTACCTAACAACCCAGACTGGGTCTGAACACCGATGATGTCACACTTATTACACTTCCGGCATGCAAATCGATAATTTCTGATTTGCTTGCATTTTAACTTGTCTTGGATGTGAATTGGACCTTGCCTTTTGAGCTTCATGGTTGCATCATTGTTTTGTGGAAAACTTGCACATGCCTCTTTTTGTGCAATGGTCTGCTCCTTAGTGCTATAATCCCTCTTGAATCAAATGGGAATTGCATGCCTTTCCTTGCCTCTGGTATTTTTCTTGGCACAATTTGAATTTGTCATGAGAAAATAATCATCACAATGTTGACTTTTGTGCAATAAGATTGCAATTTGCTTTTTCTATGGGATGAACTTGCAAATACATGAATTGACATCTTTGCACGGCAAACGCTTTTAAAGACGCATGCATCTGATTGTCTCTTGTCAGAACTGATTTTGTGAATTGTAATTATACATTCTCAGTTTTTCATGAGGAGCAAACTATCTTGTCAACCCTGACTTATCACAGCATGCAAATGTTGCAGTGACGCATGCCTCTCTCTTTGCTTTTCAAGTTTCGTAAGCTTGACACCTTGCAGTTTCATTTCTCTTTGGAAAGAGGCATTGTTCATTTCGATTGGATGAGAGGGATATTGCTGGAAAAGGCATGCAGAGACGCATGCCTCTTCGCTTTTCAAATTTCGTAGCATGACATCTTGCAGTTTCATTTCTTATTGGAAAGAAGCAGGCAGTGCTCATTTCGATTGGATGAGAGGGATATAGATGGCAAAGGCATGCAGAGACGCACGCCTCTTCGCTTTTCAAATTTCGTAGCTTGACATCTTGCAGTTTCATTTCTTATTGGAAAGAAGAATGCATTGCTCAATTCGATTGGATAAGAGGGATATTGATGAAAGAGGCATGCAGAGACGTATGCCTCTTCGTTTTTCAAATTTCGTAGCTTGACATCTTGCAGTTTCATTTCTTATTGGAAAGAAGCAGGCAGTGTTCATTTCGATTGGACGAGAGGGATGGAAAGGCATGCAGAGACGCATGCCTCTTCGCTTTTCAAATTTCGTAGCATGACATCTTGCAGTTTCATTTCTTATTGGAAAGAAGTATGCATTGCTCATTTCGATTGGATGAGAGGGATATTTGATGGCAAAGGCATGCAGAGACGCATGCCTCTTCGCTTTTCAAATTTCGTAGCTTGACATCTTGCAGTCCATTTCTCTTTGGAAAGAGGCATTGTTCATTTCGATTGGATGAGAGGGATATTGATGAAAGAGGCATGCAGAGACGCATGCCTCTTCGCTTTTCAAATTTCGTAGCTTGACATCTTGCAGTTCCATTTCTCTTTGGAAAGAAGAGGCATTGCTCATTTCGATTGGATGAGAGGGATATTGATGGAAAAAGCATGCAGAGACGCATGCCTCTTCGCTTTTCAAATTTTGTAGCATGACATATTGCAGTTTCATTTCTTATTGGAAAGAAGCAAGCATTGCTCAATTCGATTGGATAAGAGGGACATTGATGAAAGAGGCATGCAGAGACGTATGCCCCATTCCTTGGCTCGCACATCCGGTGATAATAAGACGCGCTGTGAGCTTCTATAATGTAGTTCCTAGTGAACCTAGATGTAAATATTATGAAGGTGTTGCCATGCGTGTTATTGGACGCCGGTCCCCGTCTTTTCATTAGCGGAACGTTTTAACGGATCGATGGAACTGGATCGAGCACACCTTTAATTATGACAACCGTTCCAGTTGTACCAAAGCCTATTTACTCTGCAGCGGCATTTGTTTGCATTGATCTCCTCCTCTGCCTATTCTCTTTCGAACACCTTTGTTCGCATCCTATAGTATATAATGTTCTCATTTCAGCACGCTTCATCCGATACTGTTATTTTTGGAACCTTTTAAGCCTCTCAATAGACTAAAAACCCGTGTCGATACATTTGTGGGTGTTTTGTAAGAGCCTATGCTCTTCTTCAGTTTCCCTTTGTGATAATGGGTTTCAAATTATTCATGTTTTTAATAAGCTTATAAACTGTTCGATCCGGATAGTGCTATATACAGTATATAAAACTATCCACTAGTTTGCTTTTATAATTGGGGAAGGTGAACATATCCAATATCAGTCGATTTCCAAAATGCCGCGTTTATTTATGACATCACACCTGGCTGAACATATACGATGTATTATGCATTTTAAATTCCTCTGTTTATTGTTTAAAATTCATGTAGGTGCATATACTACCAAGAATACAAAATAAACACGAGGGAGAGTTGATGTAAGCCGTTAGCCGACACACTTCCGTTACATGCCGGTACATTTCCGTTTCACGTCGCTGCGAAAATTACACCCTAGTCCTACGTCAAAATATTGGAATAGATGTGGACACATTATGGCTATTAAGATTAGCCGAAATCCGATTCAGCTAAATATTGAATTAGCGGATATTTGGATTACGCATGTGCAAAAACCGATTAAAATCCACACACGCACGTGCACATATGGATAAGTTTGTTACAGGCTAAATGTCATTGTCACGTAACAGTGCTGTTACCAGCTGGGTTACATGTTAGTCTGCCTTGCAGTGCAGGTCAATCCACCGAGTTAAGTGGCCCCTAACCTTAACTAATCAACATGTGAATCTGCCCGTACACATGCAGGGTAAACTTTTCAAGCTTCCCTATATCGGGATTGCAAAAATGTTACTCGTCGAAATGAAGCCCGGGTTTTTGTCGGACTGGTGGGCGTCTGTCTGCGGGCCGTGCCAAAATTCGACCTCGTCATTCCGTTTTCACGTGTTTGTGTATTTCGCACACCTCCGTTCAACTGAATTGCTATCATGCTAGGAAGATAAACAGACCCTTGCGTGCTGGATTTTTAGCGCCAGAGTACGATTTTTCCTTCCCGCCCACCATCACGTGTTGGCTGCCAGCGAAAATTCGATTCAACCCCATAAAAGCCTCATCGTGGCTAAAGCCTGCCATCTTAAAAATAATGCGGAAGTGAAAAGGAGCACGGGAAACGTCATCCTGTGACGCCATGAGCACATTCTTGGCACGGCTACACCGAGAGCATGTGACAACCTGGCAGACGTACGATCTGCCAGGGCGCCATGTGCGGGAGGATATAGGTTGTCAAGAGACAGCTGACTGTCTGTCTAGATTGAAAATTGAGTTTTTTACCTGGTTTCATAATGACTCTCCAATTGACTCTGCAATGCAGTTAGTTGGTCTCTGTTCTCTGAAAATGGACTTGTAGTGTCTGTCCGACTGTCTGCAACGTTTGCACTTTGCTAATTCATGTTCTTTGCAAGTGGACTTTCTTGTGTTACTTGTTACTGACTGTTTGCGAAGTTTCCAACTGGCTGATCTGTACTCTGTAAATATGCTTTCTTAGGTTGTTTCTTACTGACTGTCTGCAAAGAATACAACTGGCTGATCAATGTTCGACTTTTTTACATGTGCATAATGACTGTCATTATAGAAGCTAACAGTAAACTTTTTTGGAACTGGTTTCTGCATAAATTGCTACTCAGAAAACAGGCATCTTATCATACCTGTATGTTTGTTTTAGAAAACATGAGGGGGGTTTTTGTTGTAAAATTTCTATATGAAGAAAATATGAACGATGGAACTTAATTCTTCCATACTTTCAAACGTTTTAACGTTCCTTGACTTAGACTTGAGTACTATACCCT
This sequence comes from Ophyiulus pilosus, assembly GCA_033995625.1. Classification (NCBI taxonomy): domain Eukaryota; kingdom Metazoa; phylum Arthropoda; class Diplopoda; order Julida; family Julidae; genus Ophyiulus; species Ophyiulus pilosus. Next base: position 21,975 of record JAUJYV010000153.1, read on the forward strand.
AGTTGAATATTGAGTCTATTCTTGGATAATAAAAATGTTAACAAAGCCGTGTTTGTTCTTACTCTAGAAATGTTGACAGTACGATAGCCAACTGGCATCAGCTGATTGTTCTGTAGAAATGGCCGATAAGAATTAAGTTTGTTAACTGTCTTTAGAAGTAAAGACTGATTCTTTTGAAAATTACTGATTGTGCATGAGGCAGAGTCGATGGCATTAATGGTTTTTCGAGTACACATTGTTGATGATAAAAAGATAAGCTTACTGTTGTCAGCAGTATTTAATCGTTGCCTTGCCTGATTATAATACCAAATTCTAAGATCAGTTCCAAGTTTCAGCACTTGTTATAGTTCAAATAAACTTACCATTTCATTTTTGGACACTGAAAAAGTATCATCATCATCATCATCATCATCATCATCATCATCATCATTATCATTTACGATGACCCTTTATCCTAACAAAACTGATTCTTAAGATTCGATATTGTGATGATTTACACTGGAATCTCTCTAAGTCCCAGCGTCATCTATGATGCATTTCGCATAGAATATTGTTTATTTATGCAATTATAAATATTCACAGTCTGAGTATGCGGTAATTGTTGAAAAACACTTGCTCAAACAAATGTTGCCATATTTATCAGGAATTTCGTTTAGTTTTTCATCAAATTTCTCCCAAAATGTCATTAATATTTTCTATACATCACGATATTTTAGAAATAACCAACAAATTAATCTTTATGTCCTGGAATTAGATTTTGTTGTGCTATCAGTTTGGTGCATTGCATTCCAGTGATTTTAATCCGGTGTTTGGGCCTAGATTAGTGTGTAGTGAACTAAAAAAGGGGTTTTACAAAAATCACAACTTAGTCCATTCAAAGAAGGATTGGGCCTGTGTTGAAGTCACATATATAGTCAAGTGTTCATATTATTTCATTTACCCAGTCTGTAGATAAATTTCATACTTGTATATACCGTATATTAATAAAAAAATGTGTAACCTATCAATACATCACGGCTGTCAACACTTTGATACGATTTTGTGTTCATACCCAATATTAACAACAAATTCCGATTCGGATTGCACGCGCATGCAGTTTCTCGCCTCGTTGAGAAGTTTATTAGTGTCAGCAGTTTCTAGTGTCGTTCTTTCATTTCCTATTCATTATATTTACTGCGTAATTAATCCGATAGAAGTGTGGATTTGTTTAATACCTATTTATAGGCTGGCAAAAACGTGTGTAATTAAATTGAATTGACCGGGAGGGGGGAGGGGGACACAACATAAGCAAAAAAAAGGTTTTAATCGACGCATAAGCCATGCCAATTCCCCTGATATTGAGGTCATCGAATTAAGAGGGGGAAAATCCTTGTCGTTTTATGGCGTAGTTTCCTACCTGCGCGCTCCCAACCAGGAATTTTAAGGTCGCTCGGGCACTGTGTACGCCGCTTCAGGAATTCAATTTGGAAATTCAAACGTAAACCTTATAAGTGAATGACTTCCTAGATGCTGGAAAACGCGAACTCTAGAAACTACATGTATAATCTACATGTGTTCAATGTTGTGCACCTTTCACATACAAGTAGAAGTAAGTTTTTTTTACCCTTTTTTTAGTACATTTTTGAGAAAGTGGTGCCTGGGGAGCACGTTACTCCTTTTTTTGTAGGTGTGGGAATGCTAAAATGCAGTTGGAGAGATTGAGCCAGCCAACGCCTTAACGTTAACCTTAACATTAGAGGCTGGAAGGGAGGAGCCACGGATTGAACAACCCAGTGAACCAACTGAACGTCATGGGTGGTTCTTCACTTCCCGCCTCTAACGTTAAGGTTAACGTTAAGGCGTTGGCTGGCTCAATCTCTCTGTTATAAGGAACCTTGTAACTACAGCATATACTCTCTGGACAAAAATGATATTTAGATTCTTGAGATTATCTTTAATCATGAGCGATTCCTATACAACAGTTACATGTTTCTTCCACGACTTGGAATACATTTTTGTGTAGGTTTTCAATGCATTTTGTTTTCTTTGCAAAGTCGAAATGTTTTGAAAAGTAAGTCTAATTTTAAACTGTTCCAGGGTTAAGTTTCCCAAACTTTTTTAGACCAGCGCCCCCTTTTAGCAATTTTATTTTTGTTAGCGCCCACTTCCCGTCAAAAATGTTAATAACAATATATACACACTGAAAATAAGATGGGGTTCAAATTTAATGAAAAAATGAATTTTACTTTTATTGTAGATATCTTGCACTCTTGCTGCAGATTTCCCCCCCCCCCTCCCCCTTTTTCTGCAATGAAAGTGAACTTTGAATAATTTCTTGAAATAATTTGGAAATGCATACATTTAATTATCTATGAAAGCAGCATCACTGTAAATATACTCAGTTTCATGAACTTATAGAAATAAGTTTTCTATATCTTCACGTTAGGATCGTGTCATGATGTGCTGCCATATGACAGCAGTTGAGCATGTACAGTAGAATGAATGACTTTGGAGTTGAGAATGTCCTTACATACTATCATAAACTACATTCTATTGGCTGTAAAGGTTTTGTGTTACTAGAGAGTTTGAGCCATCCAACGCTAACGAAACGATAACGTTAACGAGAAACAGCGCGGGTAGTCCTTGACATTCCAGTCCGCCAGCGCTGTTTCTCGCTAGCGTTTCGTTAACGTTGGCTTGCTCAAACTCTCTATTATAACATAATAGAGAGATTGAGCAAGCCAAACTCTGTTGACTGATTCAAACTCGCTGTTGACTGGCTCAAACTCTCTAATATTAGGCGCTTGAAATATAGTGAATTAAGATTAGGCATAATTTGGAATTCCACCCATGCTAACGCGACCCGCAACCAATATATGAATGGACGCTTTTAGAAAAAATAGTTTGCATTCTGTATTTTTTTTTAAAATATTTATTCAAAGAGAAATTAAATACAAAGTTATTGATTTTTTTAAAAAAAAGGTTTCATTTCAAAATGCAAGCTACAATTAATTTATAGCATGGCTGACGGAATTAAGGGAGGCGGGCCAAATGTTGGCAATCAATCTTCCGTAAACTGCAATTTTCCTTAAAACCTTCCATATCCACTGCACGCTTGACTTCAAACTTCGTACTTGTATTTTCGTAATTAAAACACGCATTCCTCAGATTATAACTTGCCTGTAATATGTTTAACGTTATATCTCACATATGGAGAATTTCCCACGAAGGGAAAGCAGTTAACAAGTACGAAGTTCAAAAGCAAGCTGCTGTATATTTCAAATGTTGTTCAGAATTCCGTTAAATATGTCTTGTTTACTCCCAGTTCTCACTGGGTAAGAAAACACACATATTCATGCCTGGTGTTCATGAGCTTTTAGAGTTTGTCCCTTTGAGCTTCACTAAAAGTACTTTTGGAAACATGCGCACCTCCATTGAACGAAATAATCATGTTTGGAAGGTGACATTTTCATCTCTTTCATTGTTTCATATATCTATGAAAATTGTTCGAGGATATGGAACGCAGGATATACGGTGATGGACGATGGTAAACAAATGATAACATGTCGCAGGGGAGATATGAGCGTGTATTAAATATAAGAGAATGAAGATAGCCCTTCACTGCGTGTTTACCGCTTTGTAAGGTGTTTATGATTTGACGATTAAAGGCGTTGTTGCAGTTCATAGGTGTGCTATTTTATCTGTTAATTTAAAAAAAACACTGTTTGTACAAGCAGTCGCCGTCTTTATCGTATCGGAATCGGCTGCCAACAAAATGCTCTGAATCTAATTGCGGTTCTCGTGCGAATTACTACAACATCACCGAACGGGTAATGATCCCAATAAAACCCCATACCTGATGATTGATCCCATCCCCGTCAACCACGTGCAACGCTCAGCTAAGAATACAACATCGAAAGTTTAAATATTTGAACTACATCTTATCGTTCATTCAGAAATAACTCTAGAATGAAGTTTTTTCATTAATTTTGACAACTGTTGCACTTAAAACCCAATAGATGGCGCTGGTATTTTAAATTGGATCAGCTATTATCCATAGATGACATTATTTTCCTTGACATTTTCATCAAGTCAAAATCGACTGTATAAAAATGAGGAATATTTTATTTGGGTTTTTAAAAAAAAGTATTTTAACTGACATTTAAATGTTAGGGAGTTAAAGTGTACTAAGCAAAAGTCCAAATTGGAACGTAAATGAATTGGAATTTTTACATAGAGAGAGTGGGTTCATTTACATCACACATTTCTCCCCAGTAAAGTGGAGTTATGTTTGTAAAAATACGGATATTTGTCTTTCGAGGAATGATTTTTGTTGGAAAAGTTATTTACAGTAAATTTATAAATACTGTAATTTGTAATTATATTGTTATATTTTTCTTCCGGTAGTAATTTAAAATTTGAAAGGTTATATAAAACGTATAAATGTAATATGAAGTTGTATAACTTTTCCAATTAAACTCATTCCTGAAAAGACAAATATCCATCTTTTTTTTACAGTAGGGACACTACTCCAGTTCTCTGGGGAGAAATGTGTGATGCGTCTGGACACACCTCCAACCAGCGTTGTGAATTTCAAATTCAGCATTTTCCCTAAGCAGGGTGGGGTATACAACTCGAAATAGTCCATGTAAATTTAGGAATATTAAAATAAAAATCGTCATGACATCATGACCATCCTCTAGTTCTGATTTTACACGCTAGATGGCTCGATTTTAGCGCCCATGACATAGTTTCATCTATACATCGACTGAAACATGTTTTTTTTTCTTCTTTTTTTACTTTGCTAAAGTTGTTAACACACATGTAAATATGTATCTTATGCACATTTATATGGCTACATTTGCTCAGGTAAGCTTTTTTTTATGTTTGCCAAGCAAGAACTTGGCACGGTCGGATTAAAACATGGAAAAAACAGGTATTTCGGCATGCTATAAAGTGATCGCAATTTAAGTTTTTTGTTTTTTTGAAGCGGCTCGTTGCGGTTGCGAACTCGTTTGATTTGGTGCGATTGTTTGTCGTGAAATTGTCTCCACAGGAAGAACAGAACGGAGCGTTCCGATTGAATGGAGCGTTGTAACGAGACGTAAAGTTGTTTCCTTCCATTGCATAAGATTGCGGTCGAGACTTACGCAATATTGCGTCAAGTCGGAAGACATTGTAAACCGCAGCGTCATTCGATGAGGAAGATCGTGCCTCAATGACGTTGCTGGGGGCGTGACCATCGCCCTGGGATACGTAAATTACGATTTCGCAAGTGAAATAACACGGTCCACTGAGGAGTGAAGTGGCCATTTTACGAGTACGTACTTGCTATACGTCATGACGGCGGGTCGATGCGCGAGTTGGAATTTTGATACTTTCTAGACTGCTTTCTATATCCGTCTTGGCATATCCATGTCGTGCCAACACTGGAAAGTTGTCGGCGAAAATGACCACCCGAACACGTGATTTAGCCGACAAATGTATACAAGGTAAGGCCAAAACTTTGACTCCTCATTGCCACAAGGACGAATCTGCATGCGTTCACTTACAGCGCCATCTGTGTTGCGTTCTGTACAAATTTCAGTTCTGTATCAAATTTGCAACTTGGTTGACAGTGTGTGGAGATAGCAGAAGTAGATAGTATAGGTTACTATTATGCGATATAGGTAACTAGGTACTGTAGGGAAAGTTATTTCTATTCCAAAGTCTTTACGCATTTGTAAGGAAGGAAATGTATCCATGCAATTTTGAAAGTGGGGCAGATATTCAGGAAAAGTGTTGCTTACTATACTTTGGCTTAAACTGGCACAATATGTCCTGAAGAATTAACAATTTTTACTCAAATAATATGAACCTTATCGGTTGATTGAAATCTTTAATCAAGGCATTGTTTATTTTTACCACTCTAGTCTGCAAAGGTTGTTTTATTTAAATGTACTTATTTTAAACTCGAATACCTCTTACACACATGTGTGGAATTCATTTCTTTGAAATGTTTTATTTGTTGACAACCTTGTAAAACTATTTCTTGAATATTTACCTGAAACATGTGTTCATGTCATCACAAAACCGTACGAATCAGTGCATTTATTCTTAAGGTTGTCCCAAAAAGAATGTGTCTACGTTCTATAGTTACCAACTTGTCATTGGTGGTGGTAACTACCAACGATGCGCATGTGTATCGTGGGACTCAGCTCACCTAACAATTGTGGTTTTTGGATTTGGTTGCATTTTTCACGGTGACTGACTTAATGCGGTATGCCCTGTTCCACGGAACGCACCATAGATGGCGCTATTTTAACCTTGACGTTCATCAAAGCAAAGTACTTGAAGCGACACCTAGCGTCAAGAGGCATGACAAGGACGTATATTGAAAATCTCGGTCAAGCCTCTCATAGCTTCAACTTTTACCAGTCATCATTGAATTTTTTTTTATTTCAAAGAGAAATATTTTTTACGTTTTGTTTGCATAATACAGGCCTTTCAAAAGCTTGCTTTGAAATGTCGAGGTTGCAACGTGAAAACCCCTTTTACTCCTTGTTTGACTCCACTTCCGTGCTCTAGGAGTAGCGGCTGAATTGTTGACGGAAGACTCGACCTTGCGCGAGGTGTTTATTAACCTTGCCATGTTTTGGCCATTTCAAGTTGTGAAAAATAAAAAAGCTCGTGGTTTTATGCAAACCATTACGAGTCGCATTAGCGCGGCCATTACAAAAGTTGATGCAGGAATCGTGTCGAGGTTGGCCCTCTGAAATCCTCAATGCCATTTTAATTTTCATACGTGTCTGAAATTATTGGTTGACAAATTGAATGGCTCTGCAGAATTGTGTCGCTTTGAATTGATATTAGCCGCCTGAGGTCAGCAGCGATGCAGTCTCTGAATACGAAAAAATAATATCTATGAAATTGTTCGGGATGCATCAGTAGTATAAAGCTGTGTGTGTGTGTGAATCATTCGGTGGCTTAAGGTAAACTTCTTAAGTTATTCCCGTATTAGCAATTGAATTGACAGTCCGTTTTCCCAAAGCACGTCTAGCATTTGTTATTTATTTATGTGAGCATTTTGACTGCTTTTTTATGTGAACATACTTATTTTGCAATTTTAAGTTCTCCAGCACTCAATTTTGAAATTTAAAAAAAATGTATTGGCAAATAGATTGTTTGACAGGACCTGTTAGGAAATCTTTTTATTTTACACAAAGAAGTGATGATACGCTTGTGTTACTTCTTTCGTGTGGAAATTAAAAGTTAGTATGATAATGTAGTGTAAAATTGGAAAAGTTCGGGAAATGTAATTTTTACCTGTAAATTTACAGGATGTCCCACACGCCAGTAGTATATTCATACTGTACTACAAATTGAAATTAAATTACAGTAGAACCCTGACTTTAAAAGTTTAAAATTTATAAAACAATACAGATTGGGGAAATAGATAATGGTATATTTGGAATACAAAATGGCCGTGACGCCATTAAGGTTTCACAGTATTTCGAATTAATGCCTTCTTTTTAAAACTTAAAACTCAATGAAGTTTCTTACCAAGTTTATGTCATCGTGGCGTGTTTGCTTATATATCTTAATGGTATTTTTTATGGTTTTTGAAATAAAAATTACCAGAAACTGCATTAGGATTTTTTTCCCGATTATCGCAAATTGTTTTTTGATAATTTTCCCACAATTTGACCTAGATTGCAAACTATCGTTCGTATTCTGAACATAAATGTAGTTACTGCAATGTGTATGCTCATTGATGTTCTTTCTCAAGTTTCCTTGCACTGATTTTACTGTCATGGTTTACCAGAAATGAGTTCGGCTGGTTGCTTTTTCAAGAGTATGGTGGCCTCACGCTCCATTCCCTCTGCAACGGTCTCGTTGTAAACCAGCGATGAACCAGGATGGAGTTGACAAATGCGCTTAACCAAAATGGGGGCAATCGATGGCTGATCGATATGTCGGCCATGAATGCCACAAGCGAATTATTTTCCAACGACATTCATGCCAAAGGTACAAATAAGAACTCGAATCGATAGTCACGGTCAGGCGAAGATGGAGTCGTTAAAGAATCGGGCTTGAAGCGACAAATTGTTAGTGATGTCATGATCGAGTGTGAAATCACTAGGCTTGTAGGTCATCTTTCAGATTACTATCTTGTTTACAAACAATTTCATACCACAAATTAGCCATCCTTCAGCGCATAATGCCTAGTACGGATCATGCAGAGCAAACACGAAACAGAAATGGGGTTTCTGCAAATCAATTTGTCAAAACGTGGTCTCATGAACAGGTTTCTCCAAATAATGCCCACATCAAAAAAACATTTTGAAACGAAGGAAACATGTTTGCTGTTCGTGGCGCTCTTACCAAGGCCTGTATAATATGGCAAAAAAAATGGCGTCTGCTCTAGAAAGCACATGGGTCAATGCGTTACGTCATGGCATACAATACAGGCCTTGGTAGGAGCGCCATGAACAGCAAATATTATCTTTCCTTTGATCCGGATCGCCTCTTGCATGAACACCGAAACGTTCGCTGGAAACACGCTTTTATGGAAAAAGTTCTGAAACCTTTGGACAGAAAACTGGTGAGAAAACTTTTATCCTAAACATGTTTCCGAAACCTTGTTTCTGTTTCGTGTTTGCTCTGGTCTGTACTAGGCATAAGTTAAGCACCAACATGCATGGCAGCCAAAGGGACGTATTGCTTTTTGTAACTTATAGCAATATATCATGTGTCTGTCTCCATGTCAGCCATCTTGATTTCGAAACGACTAGACCATGCAGGTTGTGCTGTCAGATTACAGCTTTATCACTTCTTTAGCTTGTTGTGTCATCGCTAATATCATAATTATTGTCACAAATAAGGAAATACAAGTTAGGAAATATAAGTTAGCAACAACATGCATGACAGCCAAAGGGACGTATTGCCTTCTGTGACTTATAGCAATATATCGTATGTCTCCATGGCCGCCATTTTGATTTCGAAACGACTAGACCATTCAGGTTGTGCTGTCAGATTACAAGTTTATCACTTCTTTAGCTTATTGTGTCATCGCTGATATCATAATTATTGTCACACATAAGGAAATACAAGTTTAAAATAACATCATTGTTAAGCTTCATACATATTTTAAACATTTGTTTTACACTTAACCGACAGTTATACACTCAATCATGATTCTGGTAACGACAAAATTTGCATGTTTTCGGGGAATGTACAAGACTTGAAACATCGGCAACCGGTGTTAATCGTGTGTTTATCGTAATAAATTCGTGTATGTTTTTCTACATTTTGAGAGTTTGCATGCCCCATTTCCGCGAGGGATATCTTGACCTGACTGGGAAATGTTTTTTTCACGTTTTCCTGAATGGGATATTTTGGACCTGTTCTCCCAGGCATTCTGTCAACCGTTTTTATTTGCTGTGTTCATAGTTTTTCTGTTCATTTAAAAAAAAAAGTTATTACATTTTTGTACAGCATTGCAAATATTTAAAAATATATGCTGACAAAATTGAAACATATGCCCCATTTAACTTCATACATTTTTGAATTTTTTTTGTTTTCACTTGTCAGCTTCTACAATGGTGCTTTTGCTCCTTTTTATATTTAGTTTTTAGCTTTACAAATTTGACATCAAAAAATTATATAAACCAGTGCCTGTTTATTACATTTGGCCTCAAGAAAGTTTATAAGTATTAATTAATGCTTTCTAACCACAGTTACCCGCCTGTCCCCCGAACTCGTTTTGTTTTCTTTTCGTTTTTTGTTTATTTATTTTTATTCAATATAGAGGCCATGAAGTTTTCTGAAATTGAAAAGATGGAAGTTTTCTTTCAATGAAATTGGCCTTCGTTGGGAAAGTTTTTTTGTAAGCTATAGGGTCGACGTCGAAGGGTTAACTAGCCGCCATGAAAAATTAATGAGGTTGGCGAATTAGCATGCAAGTTTACAAACGAAATGACAATGGTCAATTATGAAATTAACAATTTGAATTAATTATCGTCAGACGTGGAGGCAGGTTCTGGATGCTAATCTTGACACACTGTAATTAACTTATGTACTCGTCTGTTTTCCATTGAAAACCCCAAATTACAGTCATTTCCAAAATGGCGAATTTTGAATTGCAAAACGTGAAATACATGCTCGAAGAAGGGAAAGTTTTCACGATTTTCAAACGGAAGAGTTTATGATGAATACCGGAAAATCCCCCACATTTTTAATCTGCTGAATTTTTGCTACAGCCTCGCTGACAGTATAGCACGGAAATGTGACGTCACTTTTGGGCAGGTCTATGACGTCATTTCCGATTAGTGGAAGTTTTTTTTTAGTTGACCCAATCTGGCGTGTCGGTATTTAACGTTTCCAACTATTTAAAAACTTGTAGAATCTCATTTATACCATTGACCCAAAGCTGTTAAAGCCCGTCCACACTGAAACATACACAAAGCAAGGTTTCTGCAAACAAGGGCTTTCATGGATATGTGTATATAAAAAACATTTCAAAAGGAAGCAAACATGTTTGGGAACCGCCTATTGCGCGAACACCTACATGTTTGCTGAAAACATGATTTTACACCACAAGTATACTGGCTGAAACCTCCCATATGGAGCAAACATGTTTCACAAACATGCTACTCTGGTGTGGACGGGACTTAACAAACATTAACTCAAGGAAGTCTATGCTTAGGCACGAGTTCGTGCATGGGCATTGTATAGTTTACATTACACCATTGCGCTACTTATGTACCTGAAATCTTCCAAAAGCTTTATTTTTTGTGTCAAATATTGGACTAGTAGTCATGTAGTTGTCACGTTGTCTAGTCGAAACTTTCTTTCAATATTTGACCAAAGAAAACTGGTATTCGTCGCCCTTAAATGTATGCATGATGGACCTTAAGGTATATATCTAATACGTAACTTACAGACTTTACAGTATGTATAACTGTTGATTAAAATTAAGTTTTGGTTGTTGTTAATAGGGAGATTGAGCCAGCCAACGTAAGCATACTTCTTTATACTGACCCTAAATGTAACTTTCGGGAAGGGAGGAGCATTGATTTGAATTACCCAATGATTGCATGTTAAAATAAAATATGTACTCTATGCAGCGATGTTTGAAGAATTTTGGAAATGGTACAAAGAGGGCGTTTGATTGCATCTCTGGTTGATGTCACGCGTGGTTTAATAGATCTATCTTGTTAAGCTTGATGGATTTATTTACTTCGATCAGAGTTTAATTAGGAACTGATTGAAATAATCTGTGGAACAAAATCTTGTGCTTAGGCCTAACATTCATTCACTGTTTTCTTTGCACTTGATGGCTTGAATTTCCACACTTATTCGACTGCTATCGCCTGTTCTGCTTAGTAATCATGATTTCTTTAATTTTGACACTCACCATGACGTCGGATTTTTTAAAATTTAAACTGGTTTCTATCTTGAGAATGTTCTTCAATCTCCCTGCCGGCAAATGTATTTTTTTTCCTGTCGTATATACTCAGTTCTTTTTCTTTCTTGATTCAAAAATTTAATGAAAAACTTGATTTCGTCCGGGTTTTTTTTTCTCAGAAACTAATGCCGGAGGAAGTTTTCGAGAAATGTTTCTGAGGACTTTTCCTGTCCACTTATAGCTAAAATCACCGTAATTTACTTCCTTTAATCGAATTGTAGGGTGTTTCCAAAGTTGGATATTTAAAAAAAGGGTGATACTGGATGAAAGTATATAATTTTTCAATCGCATTGGTTTGTTGATAATTTCTGTTATCTCTAGACGGTGTATATGATCAAACATTTATATCCGAGTAAGTGTCCATATATCGCCATACATGTCCACTATTATTTCTTTAGTTAGGTGTATTTGTAATCATGATTAATTTTAGCAATAATCTATACAAGTTCATTTTATCTTCCATAAATGGACATAAAATGCCATATACATTATAAGCATATATGGGACATACGTGACTTTTTATATGATATTGTGTAAATTATATAAATCTTTACGATGTGGAAGCTGTCAGTCAGCCTCTAAAGGAATCACTGCAACTTATATAGTGGCTTTTCAGCAGTTGTATACACTGTTTGCTGATAGTACACAATCATGTTTCATCCAGGTGAACCTATACAAGGTGTGACAAGTCGCATTTTACTGTTGTTGAAATTTTGAGTCTTTTCAAGTTCTAGAACTGCAATTTGTCATACTTGAATGCGATCTCAAAAACACGCAAAAACGGACGTCTTGGTCCATGGAACCGTCATGCTGATTTAGTTAACGGTGCTGATGTCCGAGAAACCAATCAGTTTGCGATGTTAATCATTTGATCCTTGTCAACTCGATTCCAAGTATTGGTCAGAAACGCGCGTTCTATATATATTGTGATTCGTCACGCGACATTGGTAATGACTTCCTGCGATACATTGGTGTCAGGGCAATGTACTAGTGAAGTTTTGGAAAACTTTGGGGCCTCCGTGGCGAAGTCTGAAACCCACAATTTGGAAAAATGCGTTTTATTGAAATGTCACAAAATAGTGGGTTTTTTACCATACGTATTCGACGATATAATCTCAATCTGAGGCTATAAATTTCGGTTCGTATAACGACGTGCAGCGTTTCTTGTTTTGACAAGCTGCTGCATGGGGGGCATTCCAATAAACCTATTTTATCAGGAAACGCTGAAATGGCCAATGATGTGGGGCAACCCTATATTTGCTGATGGTGGTCAGTCCATGAGGCCTACATATAGTCGTTTTATGGAGCAACGAGTTAACAACTGATTTTGCGGTTGCTCAAGGCCTTTTATTGCATCGTATACATAATGTAGGCCTAGCACAGACTTGAGTTGTAACTCTAGAAATCGAGGATTTATATTTCCTTCCACTTAGTGACTTATAGTCTTACTACCTTAAGATCCATTTCCAATTCGTGTATCAAATGTCTATAAAAATCATGAATAAAATCACTCTAAATGGAACTTGCATACGTTGGGTTTACATTAACAGTGTGGGAAGTTGTACGCCATCTTTGTGATTCATGACCGCTGTGTGAACCTTGCCATTGTTCCAAACATCTTGGACTGCTTAAATAATGTCTTCATAGCGTTCCTAGCCATTTTTTGATCGTTCATAGCAGTGCAAAAAATTTCTTGTTTTCTGAATTGCGTTCACCAATGACAATATTTCATTTGTGTTCCTAAACACAGTTATGGAAATTTGCAAAATAAAACAAAGCCTTTGTAAGTGTATCATACTTGTATAATGACAGGCAGAATAAACCTGTACAGTCGTGAAATAAACCAATAAAATGTTAATATATATATTTTATGCATCAAAAAATTCATAATGTGGTGGATTAACCCTCTTATCCGTCCTGGTTGGGACAGGTTGGTCGGTTTCTTTTTGGTATTAGGTGTAAGTGCAGCGGCTGACGGCTGTGAAACGGAAGTGCAGCGGCTGACGGCTGTGAAACGGAAGTGCAGCGGCTGACGGCTGTGGAACGGAATATGAAAAGTTTTTTTTATAAAAAATCTGAAAATATAACTAGAATAAGTATAAGCTAAGATGTGTTGCAGACAGATATCTCAATCTCAGCCTTGTAGCATTTGTATTTTGAAAAATAGACAAAATTTCAATGTGGCTTCCGAGTGATGAGGACCACCGTGTGAGCGTTTTCTCAAATTGATATCCCACTCAGGATTATTTGGTTAAGTGGAACGAAATGTCAAGAGGGTTCTGTGTATAAACGTCATTACGCGTGTAAACAAACAAGCTCGTTATTGCGCAATTAAGGCAATCGAAATGCAACTGGTATTCTGGTTAACAGGGTTCACGGATATGCAGAACACGACACGAGTTCCACCGGAATTGTTGCAGGGGAATTCCAGGTGATGCTCGTTGTGATGGCGATCGCCAATTCGTGTTTTTGTCACGATTAAGTGTTCACGTAAACGCGTACATGTACATTGATATGACGTCTTATATAGTAGACGAAAATCGTGCATTGTGTAACTGATTATGTGTTAGGAGCACTAAGTTGATCGCTGCTGTTTTCAACACTTATCTGCCATCTTATCGAGCATTTATATAAGCTTAGTCTTTGACGACAGCATGTTCTCAAAATTAGGTTTAGCACTTCTATTGGATTGTTAGCAATTTAACTTTACTACCTATAATTATCAACAAGCCTGGAAGATTCAAGATGGTGGCAACGAATAATTCAAAATGAAATATTCATGCTCAGTGGCTAGCCCAAGTAACACAACTTTGGATTTTGGTTGGCAACGTTGGTCCAACATTGGCACATACATAGTTCAGTTGCCAACCTTTGGTTTATGTTTACTACAGCTATAGTTCCAAACTTGTTAATGTACCTACAGTGTTTCATTGAAAAGTTGGTTTTTACCATAATTTACCAGCAAATAAAAGCATGTTGTTTACTTTTAGAAATGGAAATCTTGGTGCATTTATTGTTGGCATTTTGTTGGTAAAATACTGTTGGGTAAACGTTGGGCTGAAATACCGAATACGTTGGACCAACCAATGTTCATTGGCATTTCTAAAATTGTTGATTACTATAGGGTTATGAGCATTCTAGCATTGCTTTTTCCAACATGGTAACAGGAAGCTGCCATCTTGAACAAGGCAATGTTAAAATACCCAAGTGTTGTATAAATAAGACCCAAGAAGTTGATTGGGTTTGAGGACAAGAGTTACATGCACCGAACAAGTAAGTTGTATTTGGGAAAAATGCTCCGATGTTTTAACTCTCAGGAAACCTGTTGAACATGTGAGGAAGGTGCTCCGTTGCGCCATATTAAAACGTTAACCTGATATTAGCATAATGCCCCCCGTATCGTTGCAAATCGAAATTACCCCCACGTGCGTCCAGAGCGGCTGTAAGAAAATCTTGGGAATGGGGTCTCTCAAGACGTCCCACTAATCGCCGTCTTTATCCGATCGTCATTTCAACACATTAGGCCATTTATCAAGGCATTATCGGATCTTTTTTTCTCTCTCCAGAATCTGGGAGTCTATTAAGAGCACTGTTTATCAGGCATTTGCAAGTGGTGTTTAGTTTGCACGGGGCCCACGGCGGTCAGGGGGAGGGGCGACGCTGCTTACGATCGCAGTTTGGAACGACCGAAGTCCGCGCCGATAAGAACGTGAAGACGACCGGTGGTGGCGCTACTGGCATCCGGGAACCGTGGCCTCGTGCCGAATTTCTACCCCCGGCTTAATGCGCCTCACCCCCCCCGGCCAGATAATCCGTCGCTTCTATCAATTTTAATGAGATAATTAAGGTTATCTGGCGTCGGTAATACTGCTCGCGCATTGAGAAACCGGCAACGATTAACGATGCGGATATCATCGTACCCCTTGCACGGGGGTGAAAAAAGCTTTATTTGGACAGTCCTGCGTCAATCCAGGCCTTCCGCACATGATACCCATGTTTTTGTCATTGTGCCACGTCGCCATCAACGCAGTCCTCCTGTCGCAAATGATCGCCAATAATGGCAGATAGATGATTATTGCCATCCCTGTTTCCCATCTGGCAATTTTGGAATTAAAAGATTGACTTGACACCCCTTCCCCCAAGTGTGACCAGGCAAATCGCAGGGATGCCTCTCAAGTCCCATCAAGTTAATACTAGCAAAGTTTATACCAATTTAGTTGAACTCTTGCAAAATTTTCTACGAGTATTCCTAGATTCGTCACAGTTGTTTCTCAAGACTTTTGACTAATTGTCACTGAAAAATTAATCGTCATTTTAGTTTGTGTTTTATAAGTTCAACGTCGTTTTTTAGAATGTAGATGGAGCAGGCTTAAAATGTCCCTTGACAATTTGAGCTATATTTAAAATATAGAACCTCAGATTTGGTCACTAAGCACGATAGTGTCCACTTATAAGTGATTTAGTGAAGTCCACTCAAATGTAAATTTGATAAATGCGCGTTAGTGCCACTCTGCACTATAGTAGTGGTTGTTTGGAGCCCTTGTCACTTAGTCTGGTTTTCACTTTAGGCAGGGACCAAACATGAGAGAGCCACCTTCCTAGTCAAACCCAATAGTTCAGCTAAGGATTTTTATTGACGCCCGAGAACTGAACATAATTTGAAAGCATGATTATTGGTCTCAACTGGAACCGATCTTAGTGGATAATCCACTGATTGACCATTGCAGTATTTTATGTTCAAGCTAGTCTCCACTGAGCCAGCTTTTCTAAGTTTGGGTGGCAGTTGCATGGAATGTTTCATAGATGGCGTTAGGATTTGTTTGAGAATTTAACGACTGAAGCATATGAATACGCGTGGCTTCTGTTTTCTGACCTCGTTTCTACGCAGCGGATTTTGTCAAAAAAGTAGGCACAACACGCGAGATGTTTGAGGCTAAATGCAGGATAGATGAACACGAATATGGTCTGGAATAGCCTCGTTACATTAATTAGCTGTAATTATAGTGGAAGGAGAAATTCTGTACAAGCAAAGAGATGTCAAATCTTTTCGACGCAATTGCGTGTCAAGTGTTTTCCTTATTTACTAGATGGCTTTTGGCAAAACGTCGGTGTGACTTTGACATACATGCATTTCTAAACTGTTGAAAGAGCATGCGAACGATGAGCTGCACGAGTATGACTTTTGAAAGACAAAACTATTTAAGAATGCTTTTTTTTTTGTGGTAAAACGTTTCACTATTATGGTCCGAGTTTTAAAGAAATTCTGCCTCTGGCTTGTCATTTTTTGTTAATAACTAGCTTGAGGAAAATGAATAATATTGCGTGTCTTCGTTTTTCAGATTAACCCATTTTCTGTTATTTTGTTCAAAATAAGCACAGATTAACGCACGAATATGCCTTTATATAAAGTAGTATGATATTTTCCACAGGCCCCTTCTGGAATATTATGTTCATGACCATATTGGAAACGCCATGCTAATTATTCAATCAATGGCTAATTTTCAGTCGTGAAGGTTGGATGCGGCCATGTTGGAAATCCCACTTGTTTTTGCTAACATTTTCCGTTTATATTATGTTCACAACAACTCTCGTGGATTGTTTCGCGCTATCACCTACAGGTAATTAAAGGACCCCTTTAAAAATAGTTTTAATGAATCCGAGATCTCATCAGTAATTTGGCCATTAATTACGTTCGCTAATTAGGATGCCGGAGATATAATTCACTTTAGGACTTATAGACGGAAAGATCCTGGATCAGACGTTGCACAATGTTGTTCCCTGTCCTATACTCTCTAAAATAGTGGCTTGTCTTCAAATGACAAGCACCTTATTCACGTGAGAAAAGTTGGAGTTTGTGTCGCTGTAATACTAAACTTCAGACAGTCGAGAAGCTGTAATCCGGAAATCGGCTTCACTAGTCGCTTGAAATCTGCATTCACTCTTATTGCACTTCCATGCGGAAAACGTGAAGCCAGTATCAATGAGTATGGTTTTGAAACAAATTTATTTATGTATATATAAATATATTTTCTACTGATCAAAGAAAATACATTTGTTCGTGTCACAAAGTAATGTGATCGTAAATTCATCACACGACGTAATTTACGTACATCCTTCGTAGAGGCACAAGGCACAAGTTCCGCACAACATTACTTAAAAATTTCTTCATGCGTCAAATGTTTGTTGAATTTATGATCAAACCTATTGAATAACTTGGAATGACAAGCGAAAAGTTACTTGTTTTGTGTGATATGGCCTTGTTAAGTTGTTCGGTGCCCACTAGAAATGCCATCTGTAGTTGCTTCTGTCTGGTACGCATGTAAGAACTGAAAAAGTGCTTTTTAGGTAAAAAAAGCACGTGATTTTTTGTCTGATATCAAGGGCATTTTGTGTCCATTTAACATGGTCTTGTTCTTTACTAGTCTATAGACCACTGCATGATCTCGTGGTTATACTTGATGTAAAATGATGCTACGAAATATGGGTGACTGCGAGGTTGGGATGCTTGTTAATGATTTTGGGGATATATAGATTAACCTTTCGCACTTTAAATGTGGTATTATTTTAATGTGCAGAAAGTTCACAGACGTTGACTATTATAGGATATGTAAGGGGAAGACAAACCCCAAAGTTCAAATTTTAAAATTAGTTCAGTGAAGAGTAATGCTGACATCCAACATATCCTCCATGTCAATTTAGTGCCACATTTTACATTTTTCTTTCATTAAAAATGCCATGCTATTACAGGTTTCTGTAATTTATGACAGAATTTAAAACAGTGTTTTGCCATTGCATAAGAAAGTTTCATGCATTTCAGATATACCAATGTTATTTCTTTTATAATACTGTAGTGTTGGACTAGGTTTTGAACAGTCTTTGCATGGTGGAATTTTATACTATTCTTCCAGAACTGTCACTTGAGTGCACTCACTGATGCACTGACACCATCACGATCTCTGCAGTGTGTATCAACAAATGAAAGAAGAAAATTTAGTGTTGCAAGCTGAAATTCTTGAACAGTTTTTGCATGGTGGAATTTTATACTATTCTTCCACAACTGTCACTTGAGTGCACTCACTGATGCACTGACATCATCACGATCTCTGCAGTATGTATCAAGAAATGGAAGAAGATAATTTAGTGTTGCAAACTGAAATTTCATTTTGATATCGGTCCGGTAAGTTTTTCCCATACTCGATCCCCATAGATACCGGAACCGAACAACATCAAAATTCCATATATGAAAGAGGCGGGGTGGTAAAGGTGTGAAAATCGATGAATTGCGGGGCTGGGCCCTGTTACGCTTAGGCCTCGTGACCTCACCGCTGTTTTAATGCTCAGGCACGGTCTTTGTTGACGTTTGACGTGTGTATTAAAAATGCTGACTTCGACGCTATTTTTTTGTGTATGTTCCACCTTGCATTGAATCAACAACAGGCCTAACTATCTGCTGTGTCTATGCTGATTGACCTTTTTCTCTTTATCCAGTTCTGATGGTGCCCCCTTGGTTCCACCCCTTTTGTGCACCGTGCACACGCCCATACCCCTCTCGCATTTGTTGATCTTCTAATTTGTGTCGACATAACCCACTTCGAAAGGTTTATCATTGCTTCGTACCTACAACAACCAAATGAAATGTGTAGTCTTCGGGGACAGAGGTTTAAAAATAATACCAGAGGCCAACCGTTTGCCAGAGCCAGAATTTCTATATCCCCTCCTTCCCCCTTTAACCCTTCGCAATTAAGATCAGGAATAGAATACTCCTTTCAAATGGAGGGCCTCGATTTGGGACAAAACACAATAGCTTAACACTCTGCAATTAACAGATATCCTATATATGCATTAGGCAGGGAGGTTTTGGGATGTCTATACATATAGTGTTTCCATCATGGGTAGAACATTCATGTCGAAGATATTTCTATTTGACAGGCATGGCATTCACATCAGGCAGATATTTTTCAGAACTGTTTTGCATGATTGACCCAGTAGTATTACCAAAGGCTAACTGCTTTCAAATTGCCCCACGTAAGCATACTCTGTTTGAGATAGGGTTACAGTAAATGTCCTCAAACATCCGAAGGATTGATCCGCTCATCTGAAGTTGTATACCGTTTTAGCTTAATCACGTGCCAGAACAATGGAAATCACCAGTTTTACACACCTGATTAAATGTATTCCCTTAGAGGATTGGGAGTTATTTTTGGTATGAATATGCATTCGCACGCCCTGCAACGTTTTCAGCAAACGTGCCCCAAATACTTTTCTGGGCATGAAGGGATCTCCGATGGCTAACAATTGCGAATTTATTTCACGGGTTTTAACAAAAACACAACCCTTGGTTATGCTTTTTCATTGATGATCGTCCTGGCTTCTGTTGAAAAGCCACCCAATTTGAAGACACTGCCCGGCTTCCGTCATTTTTGTTTTGCGGTCCATCGCGGCTTCCGTAGAAAGGCCGCGAAATTTGAAAAGCGATTTTCAATAAATCTGCTTGTTGGAGGCAAATTTTCTTATTCTGTTAATTGCTTCCACTGTATAATGCTGTATATAATACCATCGTTGTCACCATAAACCAGTTTATATGTAAAAGAGATTATTTAAAGAAAATAATACCATCCAAAACTGCGTAACAACTATGAAATTCAGTATGGAAGAGAAATGACTGAAGTTTTTTGCAGATACAAAGCATATTGATCAGAAGTCATGTTTAATAAAGCTATACGAATACGTATTTGCCATTCCAGCCCACAATGCAAATGTGGAGAGAATATTTTCCCTAATGTCAACTCAATGGTCGTACGAAAGATACAGGTTGTCAGTGGAGACAATTGAAGCAATTTTGATTTGTCATTTAAACGTCCTATATCAATGCTTGGCATTTATGGCAACCCTATATATATTGTGCAATATCAATACTCCCACCGACAGCAGAGCAAATGCTCTAATGCCATCATTGTGCATAGCCTCAGTTTACTCTCATGTGCTATGGTGCAATGTCAATGCTTTCCAGAGGAAAAGCTAATGCTCTTTTCTTTGGAAATTTTTCTCAAGTTTTGTCAAGTAACCGCTTATTTGGTGAGCATCCAGAGGAGACCGTCTTTGAACTTTGGATTCCCGATTTTAGTATTTTAGTCAACAGCAAAGGTGTATAAATAAGTTGACCTTTACACTGCGCATGCCCGCCTCGATGTCGTCTTGTCTGCTACGTTTTGTTTGTTATTTCATCCCCCTTTTGACTCGCTTTTCTTCTTCCTTATCTGTTCGCGAGGGGCCCCCCAACAACCTCCCGAAATTTTGGCACCGATCGCCGCCATTTTTTAGCCGAAATTGCTCGCAAAATGCCAGCGTTGGTATTCGGTCCTCTCGAACAAGGCTGGTGCGAGGGTGTTGTGACAATTTTTTTTTTCGGGAAGTACTAGATGTTTAACGGAAGTGACGAGTGACGAGGTAGCTCACAAAGGCCAGGAGGACGGAAATGGAATGGTGCCCAGAGGTGTCACAATAGGGGCTGTCAGAAACGTGCGGCACGAAATTGCTTCAGACTTTTTTTCTGCTTGAGTCTTCCCCAACTCAGACAAGGGGGACCTCCAATCGCTAAAAATATCCATTGCCCTCGTCCTTATCTTTCTGCCTAAGATTAAAAGGAACGTGCCGAACACCCTGGTGGGGCATCGCACCGAAGAGATCCGTTGATCCCGATTCGGCTTCGGCATGGGATCGACAATAATGCTTGACGTCTTCTGACATCTCCAATTTCTCGCGGGAATGTTGCTAAACGAAGGTTGAAACTTAGGACCCTGAAGACCAGCAAAAAATGCAGGTATCATTGCCTTTAATATTTCAGTTTAGCATGGTGTTTAGCATAATGCTAAATTCTCATACACCACAGGATAAGGGGGATTGGTCCTTTGAAAGCTGTTTTGAGTTGCATCGACGAAGTAAGCCAAAGGTTGTTTCACAACATTGCTGTGATTCCAGAAATACCCCAAACATATTTCTAAAACAGGGCAATCATATAGTCCTTCCAGCATTACAAAAAAACTATTACTGTTTCAGCTGTATGGTTTGTGAAAAAACAAAGAGAAAGTTTGTTTACAATGACAATACACTTCCACATGTGCACCTTTTTGTCGCCCAATAATCAACTTCGTGCCATGTCTAGTGCAACATCTCTTGGATGACAGTAGTCTCAATGTGTCCAGACCAGGTACGTGTGCTGCATTACACCATCTATGACTTAACCCCACGAGAGAAAGTCTAGGGGTAATGTCTGACAGTCGTGGTGGCCAATCTACCTGGCAGGGAAAACCTCATACAGGAACTCTGGAACAAGTAATCCCAAATGTGGTCGTGCACCATCGTGCTCGGAAACCACCATGTGACTTGCCGATTGGTATGTGACGGAGGCTCAACTCCTGGCGTTGGTATTATACCCTCGTGTTGCAGAAATTGGTTAACGCTAAAAATTGCCAATCAGTCAGTCATGAGACTTGGCCTCATTATACAGTACCACAAAACGCTGAGCTTTCTCCTGTACTGGCGTCACTTTCAGTTCCAGCGATTTCAGTGCCTCCTATACCAACTCTGCCTCTACCAGTTTACCTTTACAAACTTTTACCACAAACCATACAGCTGTAACCGTAATACTTTCTTTGTAATAAACTTTTGTAATGTGGCAACGAGTTTAACCTCTGTTGGAGCAGAACCTCAAGCAAGGCATTACTTTGTCTTTAATCACCATGGAATAAAAGTAACAAACGGATAGTGGGTGAATTTCAGGTGTACGTTTTCCATTGACCTCGCTTCTATTTTTGCCAAATTATCTGAAAACCGAGTTTAACACGATATAGTAAATGCAATCTCTTGAAAGTCCATTGAATTCAACTGTGGACAAACTACAAAGATAGTGCAAAAACTTTATTGATCCGATGGTTCACGCTGCAAAACGTTTTGGGATGGAATTTCATCACATAAAATGCATTCCCACTCACTCTGCGGATCCATCTCAAGTACAGGGTGCGAGAAGGAAAAAAACGTCTTACGCCATGTGACTTGGGGCGCGCAATCTTAACATTGGTGTGATTATTGAGTTTAACTGTGATGATAGATGTTTTACATATTGGATTTGACTACATGTCATTCATAACCGTGCTGTCGAATTACAGATTTTTATGTTGCCATATATTTTACATTATATTGTACAATTGTGACACGAGATCGAGGAAGTAAAATGGTCGAAAACATGTTATCAAACTCGATCGCTCCCGTTTCGGAACGATCGCGGTTTCAATTCGAAAGTGGTGCTATATAGCGTTTAGTGCGGTTTTAAGATTTCCCATTTATTTGCCAATGGAAACCATAAAAAAGGCATTATTTAGTTTTATTCGAGTTTTGCGTTTTCACTACTTCTTTTTATTTCCGCAATGAAACTTGAACACCAGAAGCAAGGCGGCCGTTTCATTCATTTTAGGGTCGTTTGTCGCTTGGAACCAGATTAGATAACACCACGGCGCCGCGTGGCAGCTATAAGGTGAACTGGGGAATCTAGAACGGGATTCGGGATCCAGGATGAATCCCGTCGAGCTTAGATCGAAACGGGAACATGTTGCGGAAACAGAGCCAAAGAACATCCATCTGGTTGCGTTTTCGTGAGGCTCGGGTTCAATCCCCATTCGATTTTTACATGTAGGCGTTTGCTATGTTCTCCAAAAAGTTTATACTTGACACCATGTGTGTCTGTGGACTTGCCAAAACTTAAACAAATTTTAGCACATTTTGTGATTTTTTTAGGGTATCAAAAACATGCCAGGGACGATATTTTTGGAAAACGCCACGACATGTTACAGAGCATTGTGATTTTTTTATATAAGTGGCACTGGAGAATACACGTGATTATCAAAATGTTACATTCTGTGATTTTTTTAGAATTATCAAAGTAGAATAATGTGTCATATTTTTCTTGAAAATTCGATGTAAGCGATATTTTAGCACATTATACGATTGTTGTTTATAAATCTCACTACTGAGAATACAATGTCATAGGCAACTATCTTCGAGTTCGGATATACGACTTAATTATCAAAATGATAGATATACTCAGATTCGCTTATAACGGCATGGCTTTAAACGTGAGCTGCAGCTATGGCGCTTCACTTTGCAAAACAGGGATGTCACCCCCGGGTCGTTCGGATCACATTCGAATGAACCCCGTTAGTTAATCATTTCGAGAAACGGTCAAGGGTCGTCGTTAGGCAAGGGATCCGTAAACATGGTTGCTGATGTGGGGGCAAAGTTAGAGCAGCGTTAAAAGCAAAAATTAAATAGAACTTCTCCGGCATTGCCGCAGACCTGGCATTATTTGGGTCGTTTAAATTAAATGTCTTATTGGCAAGGAGGACCGGAATCCCAGACAAGTGAAGCGATGATGATTGGCTTTAATTTATTAATTATGAAAGCCTGTTCTACCTCTGTTGCCAGATTATGGACGATACGCTGGTAAACCCAGATTGTTACATACATTTGGGTCAAATGTCTTCTTTAAGAGGTTTCGCAAGCGTAATCTCGGATCGGTGATAATTGCCCTGACCTCGTCACAGCGCTTCTGCTATCAGACTTGTTCTCCCCTCATTTGGGATCGTTCTGATTTCGATCTCAAAAACGTTTGGAATTTTTTTTTTTTTTTTTTTGGTTCGTCAATTATTGCTGAAGTGAGTATCTTGGAATAGGATTCAATGAAAAAATAAGCCCACAAAAAACAAAAGTATTGATAATATTCAAGTGACACCATGTAAGTCATCATCGTAAGCTAAATATGGTGCCTCAAGTAACACACAAAGTTGGACCAACGTTGTATTTTGGTTGGCAATGGTTGGTATACCGTTGGCAGCTAACGTTGAAACAACATTGGTAGATGGTAGAGTTGCCAATCGTCGGTTTTATGATGGCAGTAAACTTCTGGTAAACATTGGCAACTGCTATAGTTACAAACTTTATTAAAAAAAAAGTTTATAGTATATATTTGATCTTCATAATATTCAAACATTATAAAAGCATGATGCTTACAGGTAGAAAGTAAAGAAAAAGAGGTAGTAGTAGTAAATTTAATAATGGTATCTTGTTGGTAAAATATCCTTCATTAAATGTTGGACCGGAAAACATACGTTGGCACAACCAATATTCATCAGCTTTCCAACCATGACCTAACAATTTGTGGTTACTAGGGACATGGTTGCAACATTGCAACTTATGTCAAGCGCACTATTTGAGTTTGATGAAATTTCGTCTAATATTTACAATGTCATTAGTTGGTGGTGGTCGTTTGTGTAACTACATGTGGGTGGCAGTACCAATTAACGTGAATGTGCGGCCATTTTGATTTTCATTCAAATATAAAATTAGCGTATCTTTGAAAACATGTTTATGTCTTCACGTGCATGGAGACAGGTTCAATTAGCATGCCTTGACGGCCATTATGTGTATTGGCTAGTTCTTTTTTAGAGTTTCTGTGACTTCACCACGTGGGGACGGTTCCAATTAGCATGTCCACGCTAAATGTAATTGTATTCCCTTCTTGCATTGAGAAATCCGGTTTCTTACTCTGGTTTCCTTGTCTTTTCAGCTCGAGATAAGCTGAAGTTTCATATGCAAGACGACTCGAAGATGGGTAGCGACGGCGGAGGTGGCGCCGAGCGCAAGAAGCACTTTTTGCCGAAGAAGCGTCGCGGCAACCTGCCCAAGGACTCTGTCAAGATCCTGAAGCAGTGGCTGTACGAGCACCGCTACAACGCCTACCCCAGCGACCAGGAGAAGCTACTGCTCTCCAAGGAGGCCAACCTGAGCGTGCTACAGGTGTGCAACTGGTTCATCAATGCCCGCCGACGAATTCTGCCAGACATCATCCGCAAGGAGGGCAACGACCCGCTCAAGTACACTATCACTCGCAAGAACAGCAAGTACTTCGGCCCAGACGACGGCGAGGCGGCGCTGCCGCTGGAGGACGTGCCCTTCGCCGCCGAGTGCCGCGGTGCCTGGCCGCAACGGCGCCGCCACAGCTCTGGTGGCTCCGCCCTCGCCTTCCCCTACGACAAGCGCAGGCCCCGCCCCTGCATCGACCGACGGTCGTTCAGTAGCGACGACGACAATTTCGACGACTTTGCAGACTCTGGCCACTCGCGCCATGGCGACGATGACGAAGACGACGACATGGAGGATGAGGACATGGAGGACGATGACGACCTGGAGGAAGAGGTGGCCGCCAAACGCGTGCATTGCCTCCCGCTACGCAATGATTGGTCGCCGGACGAGATGACCACCGACGATGTCCCGTCCTCCGAAGGAGACCACACGCCCACCAAAAGAGACCAAGCCGCTTCGGTCACGTCCACACCCTCCAAGCGAGACCAAGCCTCATCGGTCACGTCCACGCCCTCCAAGCGAGACCAAGCCTCATCGGTCACGTCCACGCCCCAGAAGGGCGGTGCATCTTTATCGGCCAACCTTCCGGAGTGCGACACGATCTTACGGGGCGTGCCCTCACCGCTCAAGTCCCCACCCACACAGCTCAAGGCCACGCTCGCCGGCTGCTTTCTATGCCGGAAGCAGAGCAAGCCCATCGGCAATTGCCAGTACTGTACACAGGCTTTGTCCCCCGACGTCAGCACTCAGACCCCGCCCCCAACTCCCCCGACTCCGCCCCACATGGACGACGACATGTTCAGCTGCCTCTACATCCTGGTGGAGGCCGCCATGAGCCAGATCGAACAGTGCAATAAGCAGCGCCTGCAAGGTGGCGGCGCCTCCGCGGAGCGAATTTTGACCAGCTAACTGTCGCTAGGGGCAGACGCGGGCGGGTTAAGCCTGGACACGCACCGCGGGGGAGGGTACCTCCTGCGTCCTACCCCCGCCCTCTGAAGGCGTGGATTGGTGGTGGGCGGAGACCTATGCAATATGGGCGGAACTTGCTTCTGCGCCGTTTCTGACAGACAGTGGTGACGCCCAGTGCAAGACAGGGAACATTGCAATGACCATTTTTCGTTGTTTTTTTTTGTATGGACGCTCGTTTTGAGTGCGGTAGGGACGCTCGGACAAGTTTAGCAAAGGAGCGGTTGAGCAGGTGGCTGAAATGCGTCTGAGTGAAGAAAATCAATTAAGCAGATTTTTGGCGTTCGTGGAATTATCTAAAGAGCAGCTATGTGGTCTATTGATGTCTTATCAGTTATCCAATGAGGCTTAAATCGCCATCTTGTAGATCTTGCGCGATTTCTGGATTAAATTGCAGTGTCTCTAATATTTTGTGCAGATTCCATCCAGATTTCGGTGCTCAAAAGCGTCTGGTTAACTGAATTAATTCGTCTCAAGCCGCTCAAGTCTTTTTGAAACACCCTACCCTGCCTTTTGAGAGAAATTGACTGTTAACTATTTCAAAAATAACTTAGAAGCTTTTTTTGTACTCTTTCTAAGTCTTACAAAAATAAAATCAATGAAATTTAGTTTGGCTTTTGCCACCAACATTTTCTATCCAGGACAATCTACTCCTAGTTTTCTCGCAATTGTCGTTTGACAAACTGCATGTTGAGATTGGTTTCAAACGATCCTGGGACATTCCCAAGACCGCTTGAACCGATTTTGGTCCCTATAATTAATACGCATTACGAGATTTAAAAAAAAAAAGTTCATTCCAATTTCTTCTTGCTGCATTTAATTTGACTAAGATGTGATGTGTGGATTGCACGTTTTTTCCCATGTATTATCCAACCGTTTCGTGTTCAAAAAAAGCGTTATTCGCGCTCTTGTGTGCCTTAGAAAAGTGCCGCTGCGATCGTGCTTCCATGGACGCGCCAAACTCGCAATCGGTAGCATTGCACACCCATGCTGAAAAAGTGAAGCCTCGTGTATTGGCGGCGGCCATATTGGAGCCTCTAGACTATAGGGAGGCATCGTTTACTACCTCTGGAGGAGCGCGCTATTTTACGTGTTTAACGCAGGTGCCCCAGCCAAGCAGAACCGAACCTCGCACTTGTCCGAGCGCCACCTGGTAGTGCAAGCTGAGCGTGTGCTGGTGTAGCGAATCTAATTTCTCCCCAATCATGTTTCAGACTTTCTCTTCAAGCCCATGGCCCCTTCTTCAACGTCATCAAATGACACAATGACGTCACGCACGCGATCGTACGTTTTTTTTTTTTTTTCGTTCAGAGTTTATATTTTTTAAAGGTAGTCCCTAACGCGTGGTTTGTGTGCGATTGGCGCTGTTTTTTTCCTGGATTTTTTTTTTTTTCATTATCTGTTGAGTTTTGAGTGCAATATATTTTCAGTTTGCTCACAAGGGACTCGATTCGTATTCGAGGCTGAGCTAGAAATTTTTCATGCCCCATCGTTTTTACAGTATTAGCCGTGTTCACTATAGGTAGGATAGGGTTGTGAGAGTGTTGCGAATTCGCAAGTCGAACGCGAATTTTTGAATTTTCGTCGTGTTTTAATCGCACGTGTTGGGAAAACAATTGGCTGGAAAGTAAACAGAACCCCCTCAGACGGTTTTTTAAACATATTTTTTGCCTGCATGAATAATGTGAGAATCTACCACATTTCTACATCAATTATGATTGATTAGTATAAAACAACAATCTTCGTCGAAATATAATTGACGTGTTTTTTAAGTTTTTACCGTTCTATATTGCCGAAAAGGCGTTAAATTTAGTGAAATGTTAAAATCTCAAATGTTTTAATTTATTTATTGTCATAAAATTACAAAATTAACTAAAAATCTCTTGTTGACAATGGATTTTCAACTATTATGCTTGGTACACATTAGAGCAAGCACGAAACGTAAACAGTGTTTGTGCAAACCAATTTGTCGAAACATTGTTTCGTGAACAAATATCCATAAACAAGTTTCTCCAAATATTGTTGTCCACATCAAAACGCATTTCGAAATGGAGGAAATGTTTGCTGTTCATGGATGACCTGTATACAATGGTCAAAAACTGGCGTCTGCTCTAGAAAGCACGTGGGGCAAATTGAGTCAAACGTCATGGTATACATGCCTTTGTAGGAGCGCCTTGACCAGCAAACATGTTTTCTTTTGATCTTACACCACCTCTTGAGCGAACACCGAAATATTCGCTGAAAACACGTTTTTTTTGGCAAAAAAAGATTGCTGAAACTTGCTTGCAGAAAACTTTTTGTCGTAAACATGTTTATGAAACCCTGTTTATGCTTCGTGTTTGTTCTAATGTGTACTAAGCATTACATTTCATGCAAGTATGAATTATGTAGGGAAATTTGGAGTAAATTAAATTAATGGATCACATTGCAGCAGATAAGCTCTCTTTATAGGTTCGTTGTCAGCCAATTGGTTTCCAGCTTGGAAGGGAATATCCCTGATAAATATCAAATACGTATAGGTGCAGGTACCCAAAAATTGACTTCCCCATCCATCCCATGCCTTTAGCGCCACCCCATCCCCTGGTGATCGATTCACACTGTTTTGGTAATCGTAGAAACCCTTGATTGACTATTCGTTCTGTCTGTTTTTGTTGTTTCTTGACAAGATGATTCCTCGTGATCGATTACCGTTTTGACAACTGGTTTTTTGGAATTTTTTTTTTTTTTGCCTTGTTTAGGCAATTTGTTTTTTGTCTATTTTGCCACGAGAGGGAGTTTTTGTCTGTATATGGTCACCGCGGGATTGGGTGTATTTTCGACAGTTTTCCTTTTTTTTTATCATCGCCGGAAGCCAGGAATGCAAATTTGTGCATATTTTTTAATAATACTCGGTTTTGATAGGATTAGCCGAAAGTGAGGGGTACATTGGACTATTGATTTTTTTTTAACAAAACGGTACCGTAGATAGTCGTGCTCTACTAACCAAGTTAACCGGAAAAGTATTGGCGTGCGACACGTGACCCCCGGCTATTAATTGGAAATGCGTAGCTTAACTAGTCAGCGGTTCTTGTGTCCCGCCGCGGGAATTTTGGGACCCGCCTTCGCACGATACATGTATGGAGGGAGGGGTATGCGACGCGACGGATCTTTTTAGGGGTTTCTTATGCCGTTTGCGATTTAACCCTTTCCGTCAATCTACGGTGGATTGTACTTAATTCAATTCGGCGGAATTTCATGCGCGGGCTTCTTCATCATCGTCGCTAATCGGCTCAAGTCCGTATTGGGATTTTGCGAACCTGCCGCCATTTTGTGTTTTGTTGTTGTTTTTGCCTCCCCGAGTTCTGCTCTAGACGTCACTTGAACGTTGCTTGTTGTTGCTCAAGCCTCCACACATTTTGCACTGGCGCCATCTATGATGCATTTCGTGCAATAGGATAAGGAACCTTTCAAAAAGGACTTCCCCGAAATTTCTTCAAAAATGTACTTCCCTCTCCCATATCCTCTGTTCACACGGTCTCCAGTTTATTCCAGACTGCCCCCTTCTCCTCATACACGTCCTTATTTTTTTATGAAAATTAGTAGTGTCCAGCAAATTTGTTGGAACATACAAAGGCCCATCCTATAAATTTTCAAGCAAGACTCTCACTACATGTTCCATGATATTTTTTCGTATTTTTCTGATTAACAGGGATTTTCTGACCTCGAAAGGAAATTCCAGCTTAAAACGCTTACAACTGGTGTTTGACATTAATGTTAGGCATAATTCCAGACTTTCCCGAGGTTTTAAAAATTCAAGTACATTTGGGACTGGGTACACATTTTTTTCAAGTGGACGTCAATTCAATTGAACTCAGTACCCTACAGTCAGAAAATAAATGCCATATGGCAGGGGGCGTACCCAATTTTCAGGAGAAAACTACTACGTCAGTAACGACTTAGACATCATTGTTAGATCGAAAGACGAAGTAGCCATCTTGTTTCCCAGCCCCCTGGTGGCGTATGGGCCTTTAGCATGACATTTCTAAAACGTGGCTGTGCTCTTTTACACATGAGTAATTATGCCTGTGAGTTTTTACTATGGCCCATACGCCACCAGGGGGCTGAACAGAAATAAGAAGTTACCAAAGTGTCTGAAAAATTACCAATTTTGTTTACATTTTGTAAAAAGTTAATTTGTTTGTCTCCCCATTTTTAAAACAATCGTCCCTTTGTGTATTACATAAAATGCTCTATGGCGGCGCTGCAAGTGACGTCTTGGAACTCGGGATGTGCTTGTGGGAAGATGGTGCGCCATCTATAGTTGTTATCACCGTGACGTCTTTGCTTGGATCACTGCCATTAACCTTTGGCCCCTCCCACGTATCGATGGGCATTGGTCATTCACCTTTTAGTTCGTATAGTCATATATTAACGAAACACGTGTTTATAATCCCTATCCGAGATGAAATATTTTTTTGTGATTTGTTTTGTCTGACGGGGATGAAGTTTGACAATTATATGATTATTTTTTTGTTTTGTTCAAATTATTCATATTCTGACGAAATGCGTATTAATTATGTTATGAAGAATCAATTTTATTTTTTTTTTAGAATTAGCCATTTCTATTTTTCTTCTTCTTGTGTTTAATCATGTTTTCTCACAAGAGACTCCTTCACGTAATCATGGAAAACATTCTTCATTGTTCAACCATTACGCGCAATAATTGCCAGTTTCACCATCCTGCGTCTCTAATCCCCGATTAACAGTCGGTAAATCTGTGACCTGACAAATCATTATTCTGAAGTGGCTATTAACACTAACATCGTGTTGCAGTAAAGCCAGTTGACGTCTAAAGGCGGGTATAAGCACCGAAGCAAACTCGAAACAAAAACAGGGTTTCGGAAACATGTTTGTGAAAAATAGTTTGCTCACCAGTTTTCTGTCCATAGGTTTCAGCAAAGTTTTGGCGAAAAAAAATCATGTTTTCAACAAACATTTCGGTGTTTGCTGGTGCAAAAGGCGGTACGCATCAAAGGAGAAAATGTATGCTGGTCGTGGCGCTCCTGCTAAGGCCTGTATACCATGGCGTTTGTAGCAAGCCTGTTTGTTGAAAAATGTTTTTGAAAACACGTTTTTGTGTGTTCTTGGCTTAAGCCTTTAGATGTTAATTAGCTTTACAGCCCCGATTTCAATTATCAGTATTTTCATTGAAATTAATTTGGCCAGCGTAATATCTTAATCGGCGATTAGGTTTAATTTCCGCTTTGAGAAACCATGCAGCTTGTAATTTAACGAAATGATACCAAGCTAGTATGATATATGGGTATGTTACCACTAATGTGATGCCGGTAGTGCGCTTTACGATTACCCTAAAAAGTAAACCATGGATGTTGGCAATCGTCTGCCATTGCTGGTTTGATCGAATAAACCTGTTTTTTTTCTCTGATCACGAGTTGCTCAGATTAATCCTGTCTCTGGTAATTGCTGTCAGGCCTTCGCAAAAATTGCATGCAATTAGCGGGGATACGCCATTAATTACGTAGGTTTGTCGAAATTACTTTTTTTGTACTGCATGGTTCGTTTTGCTAAGGAGGGAAATTCATAAAGAGCATGCCTTCTTTCGTTTTTATACTACAGTGTATAGTGACTAAATGTGCAATACTTAAAACGATTCGTGAAATCATGCTACATGCAGTAAATCGAAATAAATTTTATAGAGCAATACTTTATTTTGATCGCAGCACCTGGTTTTGAACCTATCTAGTTCGTAAATATGTTTCAAAAATGTTCACTGTGATAAGAATTCTTATTCTGAGCTTGGGCTATGTGCAAACAAATTTGTATAAATGTGAGCTTGAGTTATTCCTCTCGCCATCAATAGTTATCATGTGTTCAGTGTTATCAAAAGGCGAGAAGTATAATAGAGTTTGAATATGAGATGAAGAGCATTTGCTCGGCAATACAAGCTGTTTGATTTTGACATTCAACAACTGCTTCAGTCGCGAAACAAATGCTTTGTTCTGCATCTGTTTGCAGTTTTCCTATATGTTTTTGTAACAATTAGACGAAATTTTCTCATTTGCATGGCCAGATTTTATTAAATTTCATCAAGCACAACATTGTTGCACAGGAATATGTACAATGTATCCAAAACGTTGTGATGGAAGAAATTTAATAAAAACTGCTCGTGGAAATAAGAAAATCTCGCCTGATTATTGCCACTTGACGATAACAAAAAAAAAAATTAGAAGCAGGTTTGGTCCCTTCTAGAAAAAAAATGACGGTTACCAACCACTCTTATGACGATACTGTTCTTTTGAACATTTTCTTCTAAATGTTCCCAATCTTTTAAATGCTGCGGCCAATTCTTGTGACGTAGGATGGTTAGGTGCTCTACCTCTTAATTGCGTGCCTTTTTCAATTTGTGTTAATTCCATTTGAACTAATCTGGCATCCGCCATTTTTAATCAGCCACTAGAAAAATTCGCGATTTATTTATGTACAAAAAATGGTATTTTTGCAACTAAACTTCACTCGTTTTATATAGAGAAACCCGCTCGATCGAATTATAAATGCCTTAATTATTCTTGTTACGCATCTAGATGATCACTGCTATTTGCCTTAACGAGCTCATCTTGTGATTGTGATTCGTTTTGCAAGAGCGCTTGTTCCCTTGTGATTGTGATTCGGTTGCTCCCATCCTTTTGTGATTGTGTTGCCTCTTGTATGTATCTACACTCGATGTGAAAACCATCAGCTGTATATAAATTTCCTGTTTGGGTCACTGACTTGTTATGACACCAAACCCACCATCACCTTACCCCTGCCAATGCCCATATACGTTGATTTGGACCCTGCAATTAAACCATTCAATCTATTCTTGATTCTAATGGACAACTGTGGATGGTTCTGTTTAAAATAAAATTGCATTCTGACTGTACATGACCATTTTTGTAAATTGTTTGAGATGTTGTGGAATATTTGTGAAGACCGTTTGAGAAAACAATAATAATGTTCCCTTGGACAATCCTGTTTGTTAAAAGTGGTTCAAAACTTTGTGATGACATAAATTTGTAAACTTGGGGTCTTTATTGAAATTAATTCGCGAAATATTATGGACATCCTTTGTATTTTCATTTTTTTTACTTTCCCAACAGCACCTGTAAGATAGTCTTCATAAACCTGGTAGATTTTGAAACACTTTTTAAAATAAAAATCGCTTCCCAGACACTCGACACCATGTAAATATTTCCATTTACTGTATTTGGAAATAAAGATGCAATTTTATAACCACGACAGCTTCTTCTAAGTATACCTTTAGTTGTATTTGATTATAGAGGAATCCGTTCGAATTGAAGTTTGTTAACTTTTTGTCGAAAAAAATCATTGACTGATAATTGGACATTTCTGTATGTTATTCACCAGTAGGTTTATTTGAATTAGCCAACGATATCGGATGCTATATTTGCCAAATGCCAAACATTAGAAATCATAAGTTTTCGTCATTTCAGTGGGATAAACATGAAAAACCAACTAGAAAACTATAATATCGGTCAGCAATTCTGGGGTATTTTGTGAATTTTTATTATATGATTATTCGCTTGAGTGTTATATGGTGCACATATTTATTTAGTTCTGGAATCCGTTAAAATCATTAGCGCTATAAGAAAAGCTTTTTGCTAATCCTAATTAGCGCTAAATCCGTAACACATTTCCTCTAATTAGCCAGGATTAGCGTGTTTGTATTTGTTCGGGGTTAATTTTGCTGTTGTTGTTTAGATCCTATACTAATTACCATCGATAGTGGCGCCACCATCCCTGTCCCAAAGTGTTCGTGTTTGGTAGCTGTACAATGTAGTTCTTCTTATTCTAGTCCTGCACCCTCCTAATGTCATTACCTATTAAATAAGCCATCTTGCATGATTGCCATCGATTCCATTAAAATTTATATTTACGTAAAATGCGCCATGACCCGCGCTGGTTTGATACGAGCGTTTTTAAGCCCCGATCTCATCCATTATTCATCCAAAACTGAATTAATCATGATCAGATCTCTCACAGAATTCGTTTTTTTTAGCCACTGGATATCTCATTAGTTGAGGATCTAATCAAATCATAATTTCAGACCGATTCTAGCACGTTTTTCCTGATAGAGGAATACCATTCGATTAGATATGTGCATTTTTATATAGGACGGAGTGCTTCAAAATCGGCCAACAAGCACCATGTGCCACTCTGCGTGTAGCAATTTTAAAAGTATTAATGCAAGTAGCTTTTTTAAAAAAAAATGGTCACAGCTGTGGCAAATGAGAAATTAGTCTGTTCTATTGAATATTTAAATTTGAAGCATATTCATTTTGACTGCTTTGTTGCAACTGACTCTCATGGAAATGATGACATTTTGTTAATTTTTTTATTTCTTACAAAAACTAGACTATGTAGTGTGAAATTTTGAAATTATTTGCTTTCTAATTGCTTGATTATTGATTCAAGCGCGAGTAATTTGGAATGCGCAATATAAGAAAAGTATAATACTGTAATTAGAACGCCATGTTGGCTCTGAATGGCAAGCAGTAAAAACCAGTGCTACCAGATTGTAATGCAGCATCACAAACTGAAAGCACATTGTCAAAAGCTGTTCTAAATTTGCGAATTTATGGAAAAATTGTTCAGTTGGCCGTTTTATTGATTGTCATCAAGTATAACATTACAATTTGTACATGTTTGTACTATGTTGACCATTAGTGATGGCTTTTCGACCACATCCTATATAAAGGTAGTGAATTAACATTCGGTTTGACCGTTACTACAGCATTATATGCATCTTGGTTAAAAATTAATTAATTGGTGGCGTTGGAAGCGATATAATGGGGGCCCCACCTGGTGGCCAGTCAGATGTTTCCGGATCAATACACATGGCATTCCGTTGACGGAAAAGCGTGTCTGTGGACGTCGTGACATCCCTAATTTGGTGTTTGCGCAAATATAGCTTTCGGTACCGTGGGAATTCTGGTGTGTTTATAATCACTTTTCGTAATTGGAGATTCTGCGTTGCTACAGGGCGATCGTTAAATATTGGGGCCGAGTCCCTACATGTTGGTGATTCCTCTTTGGAACGGTTGTGGTCATCCTGCTGCCTTCTTCGTTCGTGTCTTAATCTGGATTTAGTGAGGAATTATTGTATTCATGGCAGGTGTTAATATTAGGCGTTATCAGTTGTTTTCGTTATTGTAACCCGCTGTTGATTCCATGTGTGCCACATGGTGCACCAGAAGTTGCCAAATATTGTTAATAATATAATAGGAGTAAAAAGTTATTTTGACGCACGCTGCAGTACGGAACTTTCACGCAAGTTCAAGCTAAGTAATTAATGTTATTAAACGACCTGTTTCAATCTTTCACAAAATTATGGGAACATGTTTTCAGGAACATGTGTCTGTCATCTCATAGCATGCTCAAAGTAGGGTTTGTGTGAAATGTTGATGGCGCTACATGAACGCCAATCACATAAACGTATTACAGTCAGGCAAATCATTTTGATCTTCACAAGAAACGACGGGTTCAATTTTTGTCATTTTTCCTCAAGAGTCCTCAAAGCAGGCATTTTGTTTCGCAATACGTATTCAAGCAAATTTCAGCGTTTGTCGAAAGCTGTGGTGGATGGCGCCACTTCTGATCACGAGTTGACACCCATGCTTGTAGGTCGCCTAAAAACGAGCGCCCTCTGCAGGCATGGGTATCAAAAAAACGAACATGAAGGTGGCGCCATCTGGACTGACTAAAAAAAGAACGCCCCTAAAAGGGCAGTCTTGCACTGTGTTTGCGCGTTATTGGGTGGCTGCATCAAACTCCGATTAACTTTATCGACAGTTGACCAGGTTGCAAAGACGTTTTTTATTGTTATCGCTGATTAAACCCGTATAAATCGCCGATTAAGTTTAACGGGCCGTGGTGCAACCACCCTCGTGTATGTTGTAGAAACTAGCGTTGTTAATCAGAGGGTTTCATTGTGTTAGTGACATTTTTTTTCTTTTATTTTTTTCATATACACGTTTAGGGTTGTTATTTCTTTTTAATATCCTCTTTTCATATGTACTCTCGTTGAAATGCAATACCCTTGTATCATTTCTAGCTACGAAATCATGTGTTAACAATCTTTTATTGAAACGAATTTTTATCAGTTGTTGCATTTCCATCGCCCATATTTCGTATTAATAAATTCACATTTCAGTTATTTTCCAAACTAAACAGTTGGTCGTCTGTGTTCGTTTTTTTCATTGCAGAAGCTCAAAACGTATATGGATAACGAGCCGTTAGCTTAATCCACAATGAACCAGTGTCCAGTTAAAGGTATCGTTAAACATGGAATGTAATTTACTGAATCATTTTGTATACTTTTTCCACCCTGCACTTGTTTACAATTCAATATTTCGTCCATTAAATGTTTTTTTTCCCATTAAATGTAAAAATTGGCAATGTTTCCAATTGATGGCGATCTAAAAGCTGATACTTTTAAAGTCGACTTATAAGTGTCAACAGACATGATAATATTTCAACATAATGTGTTAATCAATTTAGTGTAATTTAACGTGGTAACATCATACCACCGCAAAGCGAAATTGTACCATTTTATGAAAGGCCTTCGCCTGTTTTTCTGGTAGTTTAGATATTTTGATTCCCATATTGAGTGTTTAAAGTATGCAAGCTGTTGGAATAAGTTGTAACAACATTTTGTAATGAAGCACGAATCATTCTGGCCTTTTTTGTTATAAGATAAGAATTATCATAAGAGTAGAAATTGGACAAAAGGCAAGATAAAAACACTTGAGTGTGACATAGAAATAGCAATGAATTGTATTGGTTAGTTATAATTGCAACGTGTTTGTCTTGCAAAAACGTTTGTTGCCTCGTGTCAAGTTCTGTCAAATAAGTAGAAATCCCTCGGGGACTTCGTATTAATCAGGTGGAATTTTCCACAAATAAAAAAGTTAAATGTTTTGGGTTTTTTTTCGAATGAGACTTGCATCTTAAAATGCAAATTAGGTGTTGATCTCACTCAGGATTAAGTATCGGTATATAGAAATTCTTGCTCATATTGTATGCTAACGTAATAATTGCACTCATTAATATTAATGCCATATCTGAGTTGGTTTCCTTTTGTTTTCAGGCTTAAGCTGGAATGGATGTTGCTCAGAGACCTAACTATTGATTTTACGTGGATTTATGGCAAGTATGTGGGCAAGTATGTCACGAAAGTTTCTGGTTAAGAGGTCGCATGTCCGGCAGCCAAAATGGTTATCTTTACTGTTTAAATCGCCCGGTAAGGTTAACCCAGGCCTGTAC
The DNA here is from genome assembly GCA_033995625.1 of Ophyiulus pilosus. Classification (NCBI taxonomy): domain Eukaryota; kingdom Metazoa; phylum Arthropoda; class Diplopoda; order Julida; family Julidae; genus Ophyiulus; species Ophyiulus pilosus. Next base: position 59,605 of record JAUJYV010000153.1, read on the forward strand.
AACTGGCCAGGATTTCGGAATTTGCCACCTCGTCACATATCACCCTCCTCCTTCTCTTCTTCGAAATCACTCGAATTTTAGCACGTTTTTGATTACTGTCAATTAATGGCTAGTTGAGTTTCACCTTGATCCTTCGTTTGCAGTTATCTCCATTTAGCCTTGACCAAAATTCGAGGCGTGGTGTAGGATCACGTGATGTGCAAGCTGATCAAAACGCATTATCGTCATTCGAGACTTTTTTTTTTGAAAAATATTTTCATTGATTTTCAACTTTTTATACGTCATTTCCACTTACTGGGTGCCAGAGCCATCTAGCAAGGACATTTCAAAACTTTGGTTATTTGTCTTTAATTAATTATTAGAGAGTTTGAGCCATCCAACGTAACGAAACGGTAACGTTAACGAGAAGCAGCGCGAGAAGCCCGGAATATCATTGGAATATCATTCTTCGCATAGGGAAGTCCTTGACATTCCGGGCAGTCAGCGCTGTTTCTCGTTATCGTTACCGTTATCGTCTCGTTAACGTTGGATGGCTCAAACTCTCTATTGGGCTGCAAACCACCTTTTGGAACCCATCTATGTACTTGTACAGAATTACACGGAAATACCTAATACGGGCTACATACTTAAATATTAGAGAGTTTGAGTCAGCCACGTTAAAACTCTATTGTAGATAGTCTTTACGTCGATGGAATGTCACAGGTACAGTATGACATACCACATTACAAAGGCTACAAGCCACCTATTTGAATCTTTAGTGTACCCCTAGAAGTATATAAAAATAGGCCAAATCCAGCTACATACAGTATTTTAAGGTACCTATTAACTACATCATGAAATGGTAAATATGTTTAAAATATAATTCTGTTAAATCGAATGTTTGTGTTCCCAAAAATTTGGTTGCATTCGATAAAAATAAGCCATGTCAAGCTGCTGTGGTTTTAAAATAAATTTCAACTTCTGGATTATTTATAATAGTATAATTTAAAATGTTCAAACTGCTATAAACGGTGGAAATTATTTTGGTATGTTGCCAAGTTTTCATCTTTGCAGGTATTTGCTTTATCTGATCTTTTTCCGGATGAATTCCGTTCGATAAAGTTTTGAAATGCTTATCTTCAACTGGCCAAGACAATCGATAGAAGTGTCTACATACTGCAGCATCAGATTCAGATAGGTTGGTGACGAAATTCCCTATACGTATATGTATACTTGTAAAACTGCAATGTTAAAGTTGAGAAACCTTCTCAATTATACACAATACGTATCAGTGCATTTTATGGGTTTTCCCCAAGGTTGCAATTTGTTTCCGTATTGTTTTTTTCGAGTTCATTTTGTAAGTATACTATATATTTTAAAAACTAATTTGACATTAGGTAGGGGGGAGAAAACATAAATTTCGAATAGATGTAATTAATGTGGTCACAAAGTCATTGCATATAATTGTGGTCATTGCATGAATCTAAATTTTACGAATATGCCATGTAATAGACTGTTTTGCTTATGGGTAGTTTAGATTTTCGAAATGATTTATAAAAATAGGTAATATGGATAAATTATACTGGTTAATGAGATTATCCAATGAAATTTCTTGTACTGCATGGCTTTATACCCATCTTACCCACTTCTCACTTCGCCGACATTACATTTCGCTATTTCCCGCCGATAAATTTACGATAATTTATTATAATGATATCTGAACCCAGTTTTTACCTAACCTATAGTCAAATTATTCGTCAACGCATTGTACGTAGTATATGCGAAATCAGACATCGGCGTAATGCACTGTCGGCAAAATTGGAACGATACCTTGCACTGTATGCTGGCATGTGACCAATTTTAAAAGCATTTGTGTTGTTTCCCGCCAATGGTAATCAAGCTTATAAGTCTAGACCTAAGGTGCTTTTCTACGCAAATTGTTGGCGGGAAAGATTAGATTTATTTAGTTGATTCCTTTCCAAAGGAGGGCTCCAAAATTGGCTAATGACATGACATGTTAAAATATCAACCTATAGGCGATATTTCCCACAATTTGCCGTATAGGGCGCTGTTTTCTCTATACGTGAAGGCCATATGATTGGGCCATGAGGATCACACTCGTCCATTTGACTCCATCGTTTTTTTTAAAAACAAACTCCAAGCTAAACACGTTCTCCCAACAGTGAAACAAAACTGGTTGCCTCGTGTTTGTTACGTCTTGTTGGCGGAGTTGACATCGTTCCTACAGCACATCCCATTTTTAGTGCTGTTATTTCGGCTCCCGAAGGAGGCCTTGCCGGTAAATTTGATTCACATTTCGCTAATTTTCGTTGCTGGATCTTCGTTGTGACGGGTGGGAGCTGCATGGCATGCAGGAAAGCGATCGCCGGAAATAACTGCCCTAAATATAAACATGAATTTATAGACTGAGAAGCGCATGACTGACTTCCTACTATCTGTTTAGTTTTGCTTGTGTTTTCTTCCCTATGCCGGTATATCCTCGGGCGAGTTATTTTAAAAGGCCAATCGTGTTGTGCTAGTAAACTATGCTTGTGTCAGGGCTTAGCACTGTGCTTAACAATGCAAAATAGTTGTACGTCTACTCGAGAAAGGCGTTAAAAACGTAATAAACTTAAGGAGACAGTCTTTATAACCCTGGGTTTAAGTTCTCTTGTCAAAAAATATTTAGCTGAAGGCTGCCTGCTGCTTGCTAACATTGTACCCTTTGCTTTTAATAACAAAGTTGCATGCATTGCATTATACAGTGGCTCAAAGTGAAAATTATAACCTACAAAACCGTGTATAATCATCCACATTTAAAAACAAAAAAATAATATGGAATTCAATTTAATATGCATTTAATTCCATTTGAAATAACAGAAAAGTTCTAGCAGTGTTAAATAAAATAATGGTGCAAATCAACGTGAAAGTGAAAATGATATAGCAAATATAGCATTTTTGTTTTTTGACTTACTATGGACGAATTAGATGAGATTTCAAAAGTTTTTTTTGGTGTAAATAGGAATAATCCTGCTATCCTGTCTCATTTTTCTTGCATAGGTTTTTTTTTTAAAATCGTGTCTGTTGGAAAATAAGTGCTTTTTTATTTCCATCTCCAGTTTGGCCTAATAATTACATTTATGTTTTGGATCATTGTCCTGATAGAACACAAGTTCATCTTTCCTATTGGGAATAGTGCCCAAACTCATCTTCAGTATTTCATTTTCCTGTACTATACTTTAAATTCTGACGTAATATATTGAAGCACATGTGCTTGTCCATGATACCTTCAATGAAGTGCTGATTTCCTGTTCCAGCAGCTGGCATACACTACAACCCCATACCATTACACCACCAACTCAGTATTTGACAGTTAGCCAGAGAGTAAAATTATCCAAAGTTTTGGAATACGAGTTTATTTACTGATGAAAGTTAATTTAATATGTTTGGATCAGATTGGCGTTATGTACGAATAAGACTTGGCGAGGAGCTGAGAAAATAGTCACTGTATGTTTGACCCTGTCTAAGTTACAACCTAAATTTCGTTGTGTTACTTGATTTTGGTAGACTTCCAGGCGCTATAATCCATTATTAGAAATTAACTTAATCCAAACACGTTGATGATTTTTTATTATGGATCATAGCGTCTAGAAGCCTACAAAAAGCAAGTTGGACAGAACCTTACAGATAGAGGCTAGAGCAATTATCATCGACTTCATGGCCTTATCATGTTTCATCCATTTCTCCAAGAGACCAATGTGATAAATAACACTGATTGATATTTCGTGTGGTGTCTCATCGTCTCATTGGCTCATGTTCGAGACTTGCCCTTCTTTGGAAAGGTGGCAACCAAATTGAACCAATCTTATCTTTCCCGCCAAGAATGTACTTGAAGAGAAACTTCAGGTCTCGAAGTATACACGAGCTCGATTAACATTTTTGGGTAAAAATAGATACTTTCTAACTTGGTCTCAAGTCTGCAATGATCACTGTATCAAACTAGCAAGCATGACGTTAAAGAGATGTCATTGGACTGTGTGCAATTTAATTAACAAACCAAACCTTGGTTGCTATTTGCCGTTCAGTGATAACCTGATTGGAACATTAGGTTGACGAAGATATTTAGGAACGAAAATTTAACATTTTCTGCAATGCATGGCACGATGGTACTAAAAACAAAGGGTTACAGTCATTAGATTCGAATAGATCTACGAACGGCTGGAAGTGTAATTACGTAATTAACTTCTTTGATTACAATTGACAGCTGTTGCAGCATTGAACAGGCAACCATTAAAAATCAGGAATATATACATGAATTGTTCTAAGTTCAAAAAATAGTCAAGTGCAAGGAAGATGAGCAAAAGTTATGTATCTTATGAAGTTCTTAACAAAACTTCACAATCATAATGTGTTTTACTGATTGATGAACCACTTCATTAAGGGTTGTTGTGATCATAGCAACTTAGATCAGCACCCATTTCAGACTAAAGTATTCGATCCCCAAGACCAAACCACGTTATCTGAATGTGAGGATCCAATACTTCTGCCTGGAATTGTTAGGAAATTAGATGAGATGGTATAGCTTGGTCGCCCTGCTCACAACAACTAAAACCCAGGATAATGCGATTTGCAACAATGACTTTACCGGTTTCATACAAGCAAGCAGGAATTTTACGAGATTGATTTTGCTCTTAATTACGTTTAATTAACTCTCATTATCGGCATAGGTACATTACTACGGTCTGTGGAGCCATATGAAGAGAGGAATTAAGTGTTGTTGGGAATTTGGTCCTTCTATATATAATCTATTATGAAAATCTGAAACAAAACCGTGTCTGACCCAGTGGTGGCTCGCGTATAGGCACTGTGGAACTGCAGCACCCCCTATTTCCACTTCATATTACCGATAAAATTTAATATAATGAGTCCTTCTTTCTTAATTATTTCTTTAAACTTGTACTATATATAACTAGTAGTTATCCCCCACTAGGGGACCCCCAGTTTATACAAAAAAATTTGTATGGAACTGTACGCTTCACAGTTCCAGTGGCGTGCAGTTTGACGCTGTACGCGAGGCTGCGAGGGAGAGAGCGCACTGTCGCTCCTGCAGTGCTGACCTTTTGACTGTTGCAGAACCCCCACATAATTTAGCTACGAGCCGCCACTGGTCTGACCTATAACATATATATTCGGTATGTAGTAGACACCTTCAATCATAACTGGAATTCGTAAAAAATCAAAATTATGCAAAACGTTTATAGGAATACATATACTGTTTACAACATCTCAAATTTGACAATATGCAATTCAATTTGTATAGGGTACGAAAATTGAATATTTTGAGATTTTAGATGTTTATTTGAATTTTGTGATAGTGTTTTGAGAAATTTAAAATTTGGGTGGACTTTTGTAATTCATTAAGAAATTCATAATTTTACAAGTAGTTTCAATATGAAGACACATTTTTTTAAAAACAATTAGTGACGAATAAGCTAAAGAATTTAAAAAGTCGATATCTTTTAGAATCACAACTGACTAAGGTGGATAAAATTCTTTTAAATTTAAAAATGGCGTTCTATCGCATTTAGAATGGAACAAGAATGAAGTAACAAATCATATTGAATGAAAACGCTATAAGTTATCTGTATGACGAAACCAAACCTGTTTTTGTTTTGTCGAAAAACCGCCCCAAACAGCATCTAAATAAAACTAAGCATTCAATTGAGAAGGGAAACCATGAATCTTATTTATTTATATCAAGTTTTGCGTCTTATTTATGAAAGGTTTGAACATGCAATTGAGAATCCTAAAATAAACTATCTAATATATTATACATATGCCATTACATGTGTATTTTTGAAAGCGCCATATCAAGGTTTTCTGTTCTTCTGGCTATACTTTTTGACAGTTGTCCTACCATTCAAAACACCTTGTTTATAAAAATTACGAATTATTTCCTAAATTAGACTCAATTCAGAAATTCAGATTTGGCATCTCTAGTGTCCATTGCGTATGGACCTTATGAATGGCATTCTCATAGCTGTCATGCGCTTTTAAATGTGCATTTATGCAAAATCGACAGAATTGTGAACTTCGAATATAGATCATCAACAAGCTGATGATATTAGATATTTTGTAATAAATCGATAATGTAATGAGCGCTACACACTGGTTTTAAATAGCGATTCGTTACAGGTAAATATCATAAATAGATAATCGTGTTTGTTGAGTATGTATAATTATTTGTTGAATTGATTTATGCCACTCTACAATAGTTCTAAAATGATACTCGTTGATAATATAAGTTAGGTTGTTGAGTTCTATATAAAACGTATTCGAATACCGTGATAATTTATGGACTTCTCTAAATATTATCTTAAATAAAGTAAATATTGTGCTAAAACTTGCGTGAATCAATGACGTAGTTAAGTGATGTATACATTACTTAACTATGTCACCTAATCACTACATGATCGATACTCACTGACATGGCACATTTCAATACACTACATATTAATTTGGAATATCAGAGCGTTGTATACAGGCGAAATATTCTTAAAACCTTTGATTTTTAGCACATTTCATTTAAACTGTTAATAAATGATATAATCTATGTTTGGAAGCTCTAGGTTTCAAATGATGTTATAGAATTACACCTTATTCTAGAGTGAAAGTCAATCATTAATCATCTTACTTGGTGAGTGGTCCTATCAAGAGAAAGCCTTAAGTCCCAAAAAACATTGCAGTTATTTGTGTACATTTTTTAAGAATTTTCGTTTTTGCCTATATAGAGGGGTTGAACCCCCTTCCACCCTCTCCTCCCTGGGAATTTTCAGAATGGAAAATTAACATCTAGCACCCACCAGTTCCTACCCCCAATACACGAATGCAAATGAGAATTTTTTGCGTCATAGACACTCAAAAAATTGATTAGCCAGAACAGTGTCAACGAAAGCATTACCCACGGTTAGCGATGCCATAGCGGTTGCCTAATGTGTTACGCCAAACTCACACGTAATTATGAAAAATTGAATAGTCTAAAAATCGAAACCATTAAAAAAGGTGTCAATAGTGGCACACATATTTCCTCGTCGCTTTTGATCCAACCGATCGAATTCTTCTTATGTTTGCCAAGACAATGCGTTTCTCAATGTCATCAGCAGCGTGAAATTGCCACCGAAACCAGTAGCTACCGTTCTGGTTCGCCATTCTAAAATAGGTTAATTCGATTTTAATAGAATCATTTTGGACAGCCGTCAAATTATTATAACCATGCTAATATTCAGGTATGTTTATTTGCGAGAGGGGGGCATGGAAAACGTCAAGTTAGTAGTCTCCTAAGGAATTGTTAAATGGAGGTCGGGATCTCCAAGAAATCTTTATGACCCGTTTGTCCTCCATTAAGTAATTTATTCTGACTGATTCGTGACACGTGTCAAAATTCGCGGGCATTTCTATTTCTGTACACCAACCTTCCCATGGTTACAAGTCATTTTGTAGAAGCGTCTTTGTTTATCTGAGGAGATAGTCGAAATGGGACATTCATACATGTAGGATGCAAGTGATGCTGTGTGCATTCCAAAACAATCTTAAATGTCATGGATAGGTCCCAGAAGTAGCGGACAGGGCCTACAAATATTGTTTGTCAGGAGACGAAGGGGGCACACCCACTATCATTTAATTTTTATAGGAATCAAATGAAAATTTCAAAAAATGCATAAATGGAAAAAAGTACAATTAAATGTTATACATGATACTAAAAGTAAATATAAATTGTTATAATTGAGTTTTTAAACAATTTTGTTTTTAAAATTGTAGAGATGTTTAAGGGACCCCACTTGATCAGGGGTTCACCTGCCTTGTGTAAGCTGACAACCTTCATTATGCCGTTTTGATACCTTGATATTTTAGAGATGCTATATTAATTTACTAAAAAAAGTAGGGTTAATCACCACCAATATGCAAGTTTGTTCTTTTTGAAAAAAATTCTCCCTAGTATCACGTTTTGATTTCAGTTTAGAAATGATGTATTCTTGTGAAGTTCAATCATTACATTATAGTATGTAATGGGACCAACTATGTATATATGTATAACCTAATATAGTGTATGTAGCGTTTGATCTCGTTTGCTCTAGTAATATTTCACCTACATTCCATTGGTTTTTCCGAAAGTGAAGTTTTGCCTCAATATTTTTATTTTAAAAGCAAATATGATAGAATCAAAAACAACCTTGGTAAAGATTGTTTTACCAGTTTTAAGCAATTAATCAACTGTTTATAAAAATAACGTTTTCCTTGAATTTTGATAAAGAATTTTAAATATTTGATTTTATACTGATTACTTGCGAATCAAGCTGATTCATTTCGATCAAAATGTCTTCAAAATAATTTATCAATTTTTATGAATGACCCCTGTACCTGAAATAGGCAGCCAACTTTCGAGTCATTTATGGACTGTTGCGTCCTGGTCGTGAAATTGCAAATGGGTAATTAACAGGTAATTAAATTGCAAATTAAAGTATCGCAGTTAATCAAGTGACACTAAATTATTCATACTCATGCAAACAGAAACAGCAGTCGTTTGAATGAGCGAAGTACAGGATATTGTTGCAGAGTCAAAATTGCAGTAGTTTGCGACATCTCCATGCTGGTGATATGCATTTGTCATTAGTGTCTACTGTAAATTTTGTTTTCTCTGTCATTGGTTGGTTTGCAATTTATTAATATTAAGCAGCTTTTTGAAATTGCATAATTTGGATAATGAAAACAATGAAAATTGGTTCAATGTTGTACACCATTCTATAGTATTTTCGTAAATAATTTTGCAGCAATATACATAAGTTCCTCCATGATGTTTTCGCGAAATTTAGGACATTCTTTTATTATTTTGAAAAACTCTTGTGATTCCAAATTTGCAATTTTTTACTTTTTTAAAAATGTACAAATGTTAGATAACAAATTTGATTGTATGAATTAAACTCACATTTCATCAAGATATGTATGGCAATAAAATGTACTTTTTCTTTCTATAATTTCTCAGTAAAAAACCGAACGTACTGTTAGCTGAAAACAAAAGAATTTGGGATGTAATACGATCAGAAATGTTGAAATAGTTTCCGATATTTTTTTCAATGAAAATTGTCACATATACAAATCTGAATTCTTAAATTTTCGGTTTCTAAATTGTCATATAAGCCAAGAAGTGGAATTAACATAAACTCAAGAAGAAATTTAAAGATTCATGTCTCCCAATTTAAACTTAACGTGCCACAACTTTAAAAACATTAACAGTGATTAAGGGTCAACTTTGATTGCTATTGACCCAATATTCAAAGTTAACAAATAGCTCTGATTTTAAGAAAATTTATAACAATTTTGATAAAGTATATAAAAAATTAGAATAGTCATAAAAACATACATCCAAAGGTTGCCAAACAATGTATTCACTTTATTTTATACAATCTTCATTGCATACAACTGTGATGTAATTTGTTGCTTTTATATCTTTATTGGTGATAGCACCTGCCGCAGGCTTAGAAGATGTCAAAATACTACAATATTAACAAAGGTAAAGTTGTTATATTTTCAACCTCGTTATATATCTCAAACTAAAAGATTTGAGGAATTATGTTTTGGGGAAAATAATGTTACAGCAATTTTAAATTTGCCGCCATAACTACATATCCCCACATCGTCATCTGGTCACATTGAACTAGATTTCACCGTGACATCATCTAATCGACGTCAGGAGGCGTATCATGCTGTGATCAAGTGATTCAAGTATTTTGTTGCGCCTTTGGCAATAAAATTTTCCATTAAATCGTATGAAATTAAGGTGAGTAGCAACGAAATACATTAGGTTTTCATTTATGTAATGTTAAGCTCACTGTGTTTCGTTCATAAATCGGGTTTGATTGTGGTGTATGTGAATATTGGATATTGTTCGAAACGAACCATGGGATCGGTTGGATTCTTTGACCGACAAATCGCTGATTTTTTGTTTTTAATGTCTATCGCGATTCATCGAATTTTCTAACTGAGGTGTGAAGAATGAATTTGTTTTTATCATCAAACCTTTGACTTGGTTGCGTTTCACGTTTATCCCAGCCTTCCAGATGAGAAGGTCTCGAGACGTTTCTCTTCGTATGGTGTACAAATTTGGAAACACATTTTGGTTAGATTCCAGCTTGAAGAAAACCAGTCCGTTTAGTTTCATCTATTTGAATTACTGGTTGAAACCCATTATATGACATTATACTAATAGCTAGCTAATTTAATGTAACAAGGCTCTGCATCAGCAGCTTACAGTCATTTATACTTACGACGAGTTATATTTCGTTATTAATTGGATTGACAGTTGAAACTTCGCCTCATACTCTGGACAATTGTTCAGGGTTCCTTCGTACTTTTTTTTTAAAATGCTGTCCTCAAAGATAAGGTTTGTAGCTGGAAAACTGCATGTTATCAAAGTTGAGCAAGGACTGCTTGGAACGTTGAATAACGGTTGTGTGACATATCGCTTACAGTTCGTTTTATCGATAACCTTTTAATTTAGTTCAGAAGTAAATCTGGTAATTCATTCCAGTGCGGAATAATAGTATTGAGAGGAAACAGGATGTTGGGGTTTTATTGTGGTTTCGTACATTCGGTAGGTAGGAAAATGTCACAAGACCGTTGTTCTGGAAGCTTATCAGATTCTGAGCTATGTTATTATAGTCACGTGATTTCCATTTTTTTAGAACATGTGCTTTTACTTTGCTCATGAGTCATTATTATTTGTTTCTTGTAGCTATTTCCTGTACTGATTTGACATATAAACTAAGTTGACAATCACAATGGCTGGCTATTCGGCGTACCATTCCACGGCGAACTCAGGTTAGTAAAAGAGCGCATAATTTTATTGAATTTCAAATCTCTGATTTTTCTGATACATTCAAAGATGCTAACGATTGTTTTTTATCTTTCTCAGATGGAGAAGGCGATTTTAAACGGCTATCACATGTCGTTATTTCCAATATTCAAAAGATTTCTCAAAGTGGTAAACAATTTTTGAATTAATAGGGTATAATGCTTTTTTTTGTTGCCAGAAAATCGTTTTGACTCCTTAAAAAAAAAAATCAAAATTGATTTTTATTGTGCTGCTTCATTTGTTTGACTGTTTGATGTTTGTGATTTTTGAAATGTCTAAAAAGTAATTTATAATTTTTCAGTAAATTCAATGAAGATGATGGTTAATCAACTTGGAACATCACAAGACACTGACACTTTACGGGCAGAGTTGTGAGTTTTTTAACATTTTTCTGCTTCCATATGCTAATATCTTAATTTGGTTTTAATTTGAGGTGATTGTCATTCTTAGGCATAAAATTCAGCACTATACCAATCAACTGGCGAAGGACACCAATAAATATATGAAGCAGATGCGGCTCATCCAGCTGCCAAGCAATTCCATCGAGCAGGTATAGTGGGTCTATCATTATTTTTGCCATAACATTGAATCTAATTCTAATCGTTGCGATTTTGTAATTTAAATATACTGTTATTGAATCAACAGAAACAGTGGAAAATGCAGAGAGAGCGGTTAGCAGGTGATTTTTCAGACTCATTGAGAGCGCTTCAGGAAACGCAGAAACTGGCAGCGCAGAAAGAGAAGGAAAGCGTGGAAAGGACAAGGGCTGATTCAGGAATGCGGTCGGTAAGTCATCACAAGAGGATGGGGCTTTAAAGTTGTTTCGGCAATGAGGTTATAAAATTGGGCTGAACATGGGTTTGGTGGTTCAGCGACTCAGATTACCGATGTTGAGCAACAGTAACTTATTTCAGTAAAGTCAGTGTTTTTACCGAAATCTCGTTTTTGGGATTTAAATTTGCTTGTAAAATTTGGGGTAGTGTTGATGGGACAGTTGCTTATGCAATTAGCCTTGTTATGATCCTCCAGTTAAGAAAAATATAAACTGCCCCAAAAGGTTTCAAAATAACCACATTTTGAGGGATTTTTGAGTCACCAGTTTCATTTTACAAATTCTGTTGCGTGATGTTTATTTTATGTTCATTCATTGTTTAATTTAGAAATATTCTCGTAGCGAGGACCGCTACAATGGTCACGGCGGACAGTTGATCGAGTTAGAAAGGTAAGCCGTCCTTTGTTTTTACCGTTAAACCGAAAGCTTTGTCCGCAGTTCTGTTCAGTAATCCCAAAATGTCTCAATTTGCAGTCCTATCCAGAATCAAATGGCCGTCCAGCTAGAAGAAGAAGCCAACTTGGAAATGCTGCGGGACCGAGAGCAAGCAATTCACAAGATTGAGGTAGATGCACTTTTAGTCCTTTCTAACAATTTTGCTTCTTTGGCAAATTTCATTTGTTACTAAATGTATTGCAAATCAACACGTTTTAGAATGACATTGTGGAAGTTAATATGATCTTCAAGGATCTCGCTGTGATGGTTCACGAACAGGGTACTTTAATAGGTAAGCATAGTATGGTCCAAATTTATGCGTTGCCGGATTTCCACATCAAAACAACCTGACTGTTTTATTCCTATTCAATTATAGATAGTATAGAGGCAAATATTGAAAGCGCAAGCGTGCAGGTAGAACATGGCACTCAGCAATTGGAGCAGGCCAAGAAACATCAGGTTAGTCTATGTTCATTCACGGATTCTTTACAAAATTAGGTTTCTTTAGGCTAGGTTGTCCTCGAGATATTCAGTTATAAAGTAAATGCCGCCAGTTGACGCATAAGTACCAAATTTTGCATTGCTTTTATTGACATCAGGTCTGTCTTAAATGCATTTTTTTTTTAAATGCTGTTGCACCTGATTAGCTTCCAATTTGAGCTTTTAAACAGAATGCCACGTGACATGTGCATGGGTGTTATTGCGTTTGCTTATTTGAATGTTTATCGTAATCCCAAGGTTATATGTGATATGGGTGAATTTGATGAATGTTCGTTTAACTGATAAAACGCGACTTTTATTTCATAGCATGCATTTTTACGTAGTTTAAGCACTTTGTTTTGCACATTTCGTTTATTTATTTTTATTTTGAACACGCTTACAGAATGCATCCCGCCGGAAAATGTGCATCATTGCCGTGATCGCTGTGATTATATTAGCTATCCTAATCACGATTATTGTACTTTCCGTGAAATAATCCCTGGGCTATGACATGTAAATTCTATACCAGATTCACTCACACGGTACACAACGGGAATGTTCAATTCTTAACGTTGCTAGGTTGGATTTTGAACGGTTTGGCACATTTCTTTGCTCATTCTTTCAGACTGCCGCTCGCAGAAAGGTGTGCATTCTTCTCACCGCCTGCCTGCTGGTAATCCTCATTCTGGCGCTTATCATTTGGGCGTCCAATTAATTTCCATTTCTTATTCGGTATTCGGAGAGAACTTTTTATTTTTGGGATGCTTTGTTCTCACCATCACTCGTTTCCAGCGCGCGCGTGCCAAGTGATCGACACCGGTTTCCACGTGAAATAAGTAGTCACCCTAGCAAGCGTTTCCTTTAAAGCGAGAGCATAGAAACGAATGAGGCATTTTTTAGGGATAGCCGCGCGATAATCTCGTATACCAAATCACCCGAACGTTTCCATTGCAAAATCGGTGCAGGCTGTGGGCCCGATGCTGATGGCGTTATGCATGACGGAATCATGTGACCCCTTTATGCTTATTGGCAGTTTGGGAGCTAGAGCAAGCAATGCCGTGATACATAACGCAATTCAACATCTTTCAAATCCCACGTTTTCCCAGTGAAGTCCGGTTATTGGACACTCTAATTGTGTTTTATGTCTATATACAAATTCAGCTGTATCCCGGATGCAGAAATTTAATTTAATCCAACTTGCATTCCAGTTTTCAATAAAATGTATGGCCATGCAATTCATTTTTTTTTTTTTTTTTGCTAAAGTGTTTTGTTTTAAAACATTATTTATTTAATATATATATAAACAATTATATACAGTTTGTTCCCGCTCGCCAATAGCCACTATACTATGCTGATCTGTATTGACATTTATGTGCATATTTTCTTTTCTTTATAAATAACCAGTCCAACTGGTAGCGAGAGGAGACAATGATGGTGTAAATACTTTTTTGAATTTCTCGTAGTTGAATAAAGCCAGTGTCCATTACAGCTTGTGCTCTTTGTTCGGTCTTAATATTAATCTGACAGCCGTTAAACATGCTTTCTGATACAAACTTTTACGATTTCTCTATTACTTTTGTAAACCTAACCAGAAATTCACAAATTAAATTTGAAAATGCCGCCTAGTGAGTTGCGTAAATTCGACGATAGATGTCGTCACTAACCGGCCGTTCGCTATCTGTCGTTGAAAATGGCAGGCAAGGTGAATGTGAGTGTTTTGTTTTCGGACTTAGCGCGTTTTGGACAAAATGGAGAGTGGCAGCGAGCTCTTAAAACAGCAAATAAAAGTACGTAAATTCATCCTCGCTATATTTAAAATATTAAAACTTTGGATTCGCCACATATTTTATTGGAATTTAAGGTCATGCATATGGCTATGGATGACACGTCTCATACGCCCGTGCTACTCGATCCATGTGTTTTTAGGGAAAAAAAAATTCAGGAACCGAGATTTTGATCACCTTCATTTGTCAGTGTTTTGTGACTAATATTGGTTTTCCAAACAAATTATCGGTTCGTTGACCACTAGAGGAGTGCAGCTATATACATAGCTGCTGGTCTAGCTGGTTGATTGCCTTTCTGGGATCCCATGGCTGTGGCTGGTACTAGGCAGCGATGTCCAGGGCAAAGATGCCCGGTCACCGGCCAACAGCTGTGCACCCAACAATACATTCTGCTATAAAATTTGGGCTGAGATTTGTAGGATCTATACTGTAATTTGTTGGGAAACCACTTCTGGGAATTAAACCCAAAGTATCTCGTACAACAGATTACGGGCAAGTTTTGGCTAATAAATCTTAAACAACATTTAATTGATGAACAGGAATTTCATACATCAGCATTAAAAGTAGCAGTTATTCACTCAACCTTACACTGGTTAGTCTGAAGAATCTGAACAAAAAGTGTGTCAGTAGACTTCCAAGTATATCAAAACAATAGTAAGAAATTCTGACTCAAGACAAACAAGTCTTGACTTTGCTTCCATGCAAAATCACAGGACAAAACCCATTACAGGTGTTCCATTTACCAAATATAGCATCGTCTGTTTTTATTTAAATCTTACTAGTTCTTCAACAAACCCCAGAAGACCCCATAGCCGTTCACTGCAAAGTGGTGTGCATGGTGCAGCTATCGCAGTTTCAAGAGGCAGTGAACACTATCAACAAAAATTCCAAGATTACTGGGTGAGTTTATGGAAATTGCAATGTATGAAACGAGAAGGCAACTTGGCAATCTATTTTTGATCTGTTTTGAACTACCTTGAATGCTGGCTTTCAGAAGGAATGCATTCATGTGTTATGCCTACATAATAGTTATGTGTTTTGATTGTATTATAATGTAGCGACCTGGTTTTTGAAAAGGCATATTGCCTGTACCGACTGAACAAAACACAGGAGGCATTTGATATTTTAAGTAATGTGAACAACCCCAGTCATAAAATAAAGGAGTTGAAGGCCCAAGTGGTAAGTTCATTTCACTTGTCTTCCTGTCCAAGTAAAATTATGTTATCTAAATACCAAGTTTTGACAAGTTTTTTTTTTCTGTTATATTTGTTTAGCTTTATCGGCTAGAAAAGTATGACGATTGCTATAAAGTTTACAGAGATTTAATAAAAAATTCACAGGTAGGAATTGTTTATTGTTGTTGTTTTACTTAAATTATTATTTACTATTCCCAATATCGAGCAAATGCCACTGACTGGTAGATAAGAGAGCGTAACACCCCGTTCACACGAGGCCGTATATAATTATTTAATCAAATGTTTAACTGCTGGAATGTAATTGCTCATTCGAAGTTACTTGCAATTATAGGACGACTACGAAGATGAAAGGGAGACAAATTTAGGTGCTGTAATAGCAAATATGCACGGCACTCAAAGTGCACTGGCAAAAGATGCATCGAAAACACGGGAGGATTCGTTCGAGCTAACTTACAATGCAGCATGCTCGCTCGTAGCTCAGCAAAACTACAAAGAAGCGGAAGAGAAATTGATGAAGGCAGAGGGTGTGTAGATGTTTTTCAAACTCAGCTTCAAAGTCCTTCGAGCCTTATGGGAACCTAAAATTTATTTATTATAGAAATGTGTAAGAAATCCCTGGAAGAAGACGATGTTCCAGAAGATGAAATCGAGTCTGAAGTTGGAATAATACGGTATTGGTGACTTCTGACATTATTGATGAAATTTATAAGTGGATACAGATTTTTTTATTGAGTGTCTGTATTTCTAGAGTTCAGCGTGCCTACTCGCTTCAAATGATGGGCAAAAAGGAAAAAGCTGCCCAATTATATGCAAATGTGCTGAAACAAAAGTAAGATTAATTTCAATTTCTTTTCTTTCTGGGATGAGAAATTAAGACGAGTGATTCTATTAGATATTGGGAAACTCCATCTTCCGATTTATTCATGAATTAATGCTTCTTTCGAATATTTCGTAGACCAACCGATGCTGGCTTATCTGCCGTGGCTTCCAACAACATCATTTCCATTAACAAGGTATTTTTCACCAACTCTAAGCTACATTTTTGTTCAATTTTATTTTGCGGACAATAACGTTTATATTTTTAATTTCACGTAGGATCAAAACGTTTTCGATTCCAAGAAAAAGTTGAAAACCGCAACAGCTAGTGGACTTGAGCACAAGCTGACAAGTCAGCAACAACAGATTATCACACTGAATCAGTGTCTTCTCTATATGTATACAAATCAGGTAATTGCCCAACGACAAATCAGTTTTATAAATGATGTAATACAATGGAACCTCGCAGTTCCGGAGTCTTACTCGTAATGCGAAACACCCGTTAAGCGAAATACAGACTGATGTAGCAATGGCACGAAAAGTTCCATCGCACAATTCAGGGATTCCCCTTACACGTCACTCGTTATGCGAAACGTCGCTCGTTAAGCGAGTCATTTTTTTACAATTCATATTGCTCGTTATGCGAATCACTCGTTAAGCGAGGTTCCACTGTACATAAATTGCATCAAACAGAAATTTTAATACTGATGCTGCAGTGCATGTATGAAAATTTAATATAAATTCAGCTATTAATAACTAGCTATTAAGATATCCATATTTTACTAATTTATACAATTATTATTTTAGGGTGATCAGTGCAAGGATATGCTGAAAACGCTGAAAGCAGAGCACCCAAGCTGTGCTGAAGTTGTCTTGATAGAAGCAGCCCTCCACTGCCGTGAAAAGAATGTGAACAAGGCTGTTGAAATTTTGGAAGAGTTTACCCAAGAAAACAAAGAGAATTTGAATGTATCATTTACTCTAGTTCAACTGCTGTTGACTCAGGGTCAGAATATAAGCCATTCTTTAACTGTTTTTTTACAAATTTAATAGTGAAGTATCAAGTTTTATATTTACTTTATCTTTGAAGGACGCGTGAGCCAGGCCTGCACCGTTCTGAAGTCACTTGGGGACGTTTCGTATAAGCCCGGAGTTGTAAGTTTTGAACTTCAAAATTGTGGCTACATTAGAATGCGCAAGTGCGTAATGCAAGGGATAATTACAGATTTCAGCTTTGGTAACGTTATACATGAGCATAGAGGATAAAGCATCTGCGGCCCAATCACTCGACGAAGCCGTGGAATGGTACAAGAAACATAAACCGAAAAGTCCCGAAGTTGTGATTCTGTGGCGTGAGAATGCTAACTTTCACTTGAAGTGCGGCGATGCCGAAGCAGCTGCAAGAAGCCTCGAAGAACTAAGAAAGTATGCCACTTTACCTATATTGCGCCTCCCGATTTCTGGGGAGTTACTTGCAGCTCATGTTACCTTTGTTTTGCCTATTACAGATTCTATCCTAAAGACATGAAAACGTTGGCGCAGCTGATTACTGCTTATTCTAAATTTGACATGAAGAAAGCATTGCTGTATCCTTTTTCATATATCTTGGTTCGATACTGCAAACAAGTAGTCTTGTTATTTCCTCAATTAGGCTTTCAGGGCTAGCAAAGATTTGCCTCCAGTAGCTGAAGTATCCAAAAGCGTCGATGTCGACCTTTTGGAATCAGCTGCATGGTCTATGGGTGCAAAATACTTTAAGAAGGCAGGGAAAACGGAGCCGTCACCCGGAGCACCTCCAAGGTAAATATATTTAGCAACTGAACGGAAAATTAGTTTATTTTACATCGAGGTAGGTGGCTCATCCGGCAAGTCAATAAATCTTCGCGCTGATGTTGGCCAGTTGCAAATCTAGCGGCTCTACGCTGTATCATTTCCAATTATCGAAGTTCTAAATTTCGGCCTTTCTGTTTTATGCAGTGGTGCTACCAGCGCAACTACTGAACTAATCAAGAAACGGAATAGGAAGAAGAAGAAGGGCAAGCTCCCAAAGAATTACGATCCTTCGGTTGACCCGGATCCAGAAAGATGGTTGCCGCGCCGCGAGCGTTCGACTTATAAAAAGCGAAAGGACAGGCGTGGCGTAGGAATAGGTGCGTAAATCATGATTCTTTTTAATTTTGAATATTTTAGTTTGTGTGACATAGATGAACGAGCATTTCCGCAGGTCCTATAAAAGTTTAAAATGCAAAAGATGATATCATGCCAATTAGAAATTTAGTTTGCCGTTGGAAGTGAATCCTTCCATAAGTTAATAACTGGCTTTTCTCATCATTCGACAAGATTGCTCAAATTCATTGACAAGCTCTTTAAAAGCGAATAAGGTGGTTCGGTGGTTTATTCAAATCTAATTTGTGTTTTGCAGGAAAGGGAACACAAGGCGCCACAGCTGGAGTTGAACTGTAAGTGAAAATATATTTAAATTTTTATATGTTGACCAATTTGTTGCTAGGCGTCCAAGGTTTTCCTAGGTTGCTTGCATTGCATGCTTAGAACAAAAAACCATGTCTAGGAACAAAGACATGTCATGAAATTTTGACAATGATTTACATCAGACTTGGACGAGTTGATGTTCGCTAGGGTATTTGACTTGTGCGGTGCTTAACTTTATAGAACAAAACGTTTCATTACTTTTGCGCAGTTACGAATGCTTAGTGGTTTGTCATGCTTGCTTTGGATATATAATAGTTTTTTAGAGGGCAGAATCCTTGCTAAATTTCTGTTTGCACATCGTTTGCTGACCCTCTTGATCCCTCTTGGATTATGGTACCCTTCACTCTGGCTCACCGACGAGTGATTTTTTTACTGATAATGTTCTAGTGACGCAACGGCATCAAAACCTGTGCCGACCACTGCTAGCTCCCCACGTGCAAATGCGACCCCTCCCTCTGCAGGAGCAGGCCCACGACAGCAACGGCTGCAACCGGTGCAGAAAAAGAAGAAGAAGAAGGGTGGGAAGTGGTGAAGACATTTCTTTTTCAGACTAGATCCCAGCTGGATCTGGTCGATAAATAAATGGAATGTCAAGCAAAAATTCCATACTGAATTGCCTGTTTTGAAATGCAATTTTTTTGGAATAAATAACAATGAAATATAATGGAAATACATCTCGTTTACTTTGAAAAATGGTGGACATTAGTTGATCGGTTGAATCACCGCATTCCCACTGGCGTTAATCAGGGTTCTTAGCAATGATTGTTTCAGAAAACATTGGAAATGGTTTTTTCTAGCACGTGAAGTAGTATTCTGAAAGATCTTTAATTATTATCTCACTTAAACTTGAAAGACTTGAACTTTAATCGGGATTAACAAACCCTTGAGGGCATATGAGCTTATTACTTGTCATTTTTACAAGGGCCAGGCCTCTTTCCACTGGAACGAGTCATTTTTTTAATACCAACTGAATGGTTTATATAATATCGATATAGATGGTCGAATCGTCACAATTCGACCATAATAAAATTAATTAGTGTAATCATTATGCTAATGACAATTTGCAAACATCATGTTTGTTTGAGGAATTATTGAAGACTACTAGGGCTTTAAATCTAGCCAATCTGCAAATACTTCAAGAAAAACAAATAATGTAATTAATGGGCCAATCATGAGTATTGTATTTATTAACAGCAACATGATGACATTTCAGCCCAACTTGAAATAAATAGTGACATGATTTACTTTTTGTTCTAACCGAGATCAAATATATACATAGATAGTTTCAACAATATGGAATGAATGATGGAAAGTAAAATAATAATGAGTGGCAAATGAATGGGAATGTATGTAAAGAGTATAATTAGTACTAGAAGATAATTATCTTGGTAACAAACAAATCGATATATTTTGTTTAAATGTCTACAATATTACATTTGGATAATTGGTTTCTGTTGTAATATGTTGCTACCACTGACTTAGTCGCAAAAAGGCTACATTGTAGCTAAAAGACTAAAACGAACGAGTTAAAATACGAATTCTAATTTCTGTTAGTCATGACTTGGATAAGCTGAGAGTACATTTTCATTTTTTCTTGATGTCGCCTATTCTTTCCTTCTTCTCTGATTTTTTGCCAAGTGTTATAATCATCCCTGAGTAACTGTAACACTTCCGCGGCATCTCCGATATAAGCATCTTTTTGGGTCGGAAATTGAAAAGGTGCTTCTGGATCTTGTAGTTCGGGAAATCCATCGTTGTCTGTGGTACAGGTTACCGTTTCGGGAATTTTGTTCCTTCAAACAAAGATTAAAGAACGTTAATTCCTAGTTGAGAGTTGCTGTTATCCAGCTATTAAGTACAATGTAAATGAATGAATTACCTTAACTGTTGAACAAAACTTGGCAAGACATTGTGAAAACCTTCACTTCTAGATTCCGAGATCTCGCCATCAATTTGCAAGTGGTCTTCCGTTGATATTTCCACCAATTTTCTTTTTGTGAAACAAGCAGTTGTAATTAAGCAGCCGACAGGAGCAGGAAGTAATAGGGTACTTCGCCAAGATTAAGCAAGATGAGCTATTAATTAGCTACCCATTTGGATTGGAGTAGTTTGTTTATTTGTTCATTTTTAACGTTGGCCTTTTTCTACAACACAAGGGCCACACCAATGCCTGGACATTTTACCAACGAGGGGAGAACTCCACGGGAATCTACACGGGTCCACGGTTTAAACTCTCATCTGAAAGAGCCGCCACTTAGGAAATTTCTCCCATCCGTAAAAATGTACACCGCCCTCTACCGAAAAGCGAACCCTGCACCCTGTTCTTAACTTGTCCAAGTACCCCTAACTTTGTGCGTGCCAACTACCTTTTCTTTGCTTTTCCACCAATATCTTTGTCGCTTATGAGGAATTCCGGTGTATTGAGGTTGGGTACCGCTTCTCTCATTTCACCGACACAATCCCTGAATATCTCGTGCATGTCATCGGCGTACAAATGATACCTGCAAAGTGAATTTATCGGATTTTTCAGATTTCTGTCACAGCTAATTATTAACGCAATTCACGGTATTTCCAATGGCCCCACTCACTGCGATGATGGGTGGCTAGGTTTAGTTTTCCCTTGCTTGGTGAGCACTTCGTCTTGCAGGACTTTCTTTTGATAAGATCGCTTCAAGCTCTTGAACCTGTTTTCTACCTGAACGGCAGTGTAGTCGAAGCCACACTTTCTGAGGTTCTCAGCGATGACGACAAAGCGCGGTCTGTGCTTCAGATTGCTTTCTCCCTTTTCGTACATAACTTTCAGCTCTTTATACATGTTCAGGAAAAGTCTGGTCGACGACTCGTTCCACAGTTTGTTACCGTGGGGGTAATTAATTAGAACGTCTGCTGAGAAAAAATCATCCACTTCTGCTTGACACTCATCCTTGCTCTTATCCCGACTTGTTTCATCTGATATCAATTAATGCAAAAAGATACCAAATCAGGACCATAAATTCATGCACTATACAACAAATTTTGTTGTTGTAGATATCTTTATTTAACAAAAAAATCAAATGATTTTATAATTGTGTAGTTTGTTACACAGCAAATATAAGGCAACTGTTTTGTTCATAACAATTTGAAAGAAAGGGTAACAACGAATGTACATGTAAATTTAATGTCTTCTTGTGATACATGAGACGAATTGGTCCCATGTGGAATTATGCAATACAAAACTTTTAGTATTTTTCTTTCAAAAATCTGCAGTTATCACTTCAGTTGTATTTTAAATAACCGTCTCAAACTGTTCTTAGACATTGTAGACACAAATATAAAATCGTAAAGATTTACATAATAAAAGATGGAAGAATTGTTGAAAGTTTTAAAAACCGAATATTCTTTGACCGAAGATTAATTCTACCTAATTTAATTAAATTTGATTGATAATATCTCTTTTTGAAAATATAATCATTAATTTTTAAAAATTTCTTATGCGTGCTTATTATGGCTTTGCAAATCACCATAAATACTTCTTTATAATTTAAAATATAAATATAAGAAATTATAACGAGTTCACATTTGAAGTTTTGATTTTATTTTCATAACAAAGTTTAAAAATAACAGATTTTTCTTCAACAGAAATCTGTTCTTCCCGCCTTTGGTTTGTTCACGATCACAGATGGCGCTACGAATCCTAAAATTGACTGGGAGAACAAACTGTTTGTTGTTACCCCATATATCGTGGACTCACCCATTTCTCTGGGTGGTTATGCAAAGATTTTCTTTGTCAACATTTGACCGAATGATAAATTCTGCACACCTACCTTGAGGTGGGAAATCGGAAAATTGACCTTTGGCCTCATTATTTTCGGTTTCCGATCCGGAGACCTGTTCGGTCTTGATGACAAACGTTTTGGACACATCTTGATCGTGTCTAGGCTTTCTGGTACGGCTTGCATTCATGGTTGTTGCACCACCACAACCTGCACCACAATGACGTTGGTGCACTTGAGCGCAGAAGGTGCTGGTGCAACCAACCAATCCGGTGCAACAACACGGTTATCATTACGTTACGCATCATCATTGTTCCAGAATTCGATTTTCGAGAAAATTGTATGCAACTGCATGTATACTATCTAGTTTGCCCTTTGACCTCACACGTTTCGATGGCCCAGGAGATGTAGGAATCTTGGGACCTAGAGACAACTTCCAAATGCACAATGCACTTTTTCAAATTTTCTAAATTTCAATTTGCCTCTACAAATTCATTTCTTCCTGATGCGACGCCACCAGAAACCTCATATTTAAATTTTATTAATTTTATACGTTAGATTAATATAATCTAGCATGTTTTTGAATACATATACATGTACTATACATATAAAATACACACGGGTTACAACATTTTATAGAAAACTTTCATGAAATTCTCTAGAGCGGTGATTTTCAACCTTTTTCAACGCACGGCACACGCCGGGTGTCAAGGGACCAAACTGATAACACAACCAAACTTCATTTCAGCGACTTACAGTTGTAATTTAGTTTCTTTAAAACACCTTTTTTAGGAGAAATTAATTGTTGGGAAATAACTTTTCACGAAATATGAAACGAAATTATTGAATAAAATGGTAGCATACGTGTTTGTTTGAATACGTGTTTGTTAAGAAAATGTTTTTGGATCTTCACCAAAAATCTTCACCAAACATGGGGACCCTTGGCGGCACACCGGTTGAAAAACCCTGCTTTATATTCAGAGGGTCAAACTTTATGAAAGCCTTCACGTTATCATATGGAAATGTAATGAATGGGTTTAAACTTTTATTAAAACTTCATGTGACATGTGACATGCCAAGCGACCTAGCTGCAAGGAAATGAACTAGTTAAAAAAAGCTCTTTCTGCAAACTTTCATTTCATTATTTGTTGACTTTTATCAAAAGAAAATTTAAGCTACATTACCACGTACGATGAATTTACAGTTAAACAACGTTTGCTTCAATTTGGAAAAGGTTTAACATTTAAACTGAAAGAAAAATGGCTGACACATTGTAAAAGTATAGATATTGATGAAAGTTTTATTACTGTTCATCTCAGTGTTTGTCTTTACACTGGTTTTCCTATTTCGGGGCCCTTCAAATTTCTTTACATTTTGATACATTTTAATTTATAACCAAACCAGTTGGAGAATGGCCAGATAGAATTTTTTTTTTAAATCTTGAGGACCAAATCATACAGTAAATCATAATCATATGATACAAAGTGATTTGTGAGAATTGATTTATTGAAGTAGTGTCTGTAGTGATGCAAAAATGAAGTGTTGGGAGGCACCGTTTTTAATGTACTATATCATGCATATCTCAGTAGCTTGCCGACCCTTGCACTAGGTGTCAAAAATTATTATGAATAATCTGACCCTGGCCCCGGGGTGAGTGAAAGTTGGACCTTTGACTGATCCCTCGAAACCAGGCCTCTATTATCTATTTTTATCTAATCCGCACACCAATTGAAAATCGCCACTCGTTGCCGAATCTCATTCCACAAATGACGTGGTTGGAAAGAGGTTAAGGTCAGCGAGTTGTCTGCGACGCGCATTCACATGTTGTGTCTTCTCTTGTGTGTTGTTGAAACTTCTATAAGTCTACTGAGTTAATTCCTACAAAATAGTTGCGATGCCGCGTGTGCCAACACTTGTTCGTCATTTGAGTGTAAGGGACATTCGTTTTCCAACGGCCCTTGAAGCAGATGGATCCGATTCAATGGTAAGTTACGGCGAAACGCGTCTTTTTTTTTCATGTCCTTGAGATTTACCCAGTTGGAAAGGAAAAATTTGTAAATGACGCATGCTTGAAGTGGTCGTTATGGCGGGTCCACACAATAACAATATTCTCTGAAAGCTATCGGGTAGCAAAAATAAGTACTTTGGGGCCTCAGGCTTGAGGGCCCTTAGACCTAGGTCTATATTTCCGTCGTCTTTGTTTTCGTTCTGCTAGAGTGTAAGTTCAGGAGCGATGGTGTAATGGCCTGAAGTGGGCCCCAAAATGAATTTTACTTCTGGGCCCAAACGATAGTTACGCGCCACTCGATCAACAAACAACTTAAAATTTGATAGCACACAAAAAATGTACGTTGTGCATTGCATTATTGAAAATTATACACGTACAGCCACAGTTTTATACAGTTAATTATCTAAATTTAAAGAAAAATAATAAATTGAAATTGAGCATTAATACATTTATAATGTTTAAAAAAACCATCAATACATAGTGTATAATTAAGAACAATTTATAAAAAAAATTATATATAACGACGGACGACGACCGAAGAATTAACTTTCCAGACCCGCAAAAATTCAAAGCATCGAAATTGTGAAATCAAATTTTTCTAAGTTCACATATTTAAAAAATGTTTCCAGATCGTTCAAATACAGATTCTATTGCAAACAATTTGTTTTACTGAAATTGCACAATTTTAGCATGCACAAACACGTTTTCTCTGCAATACTGTTTGTGTATGCACGTTTATTGACAAACATGTTTTTATCAAATGTTTTCGCAAATTGTGTGATATATTTTATTAGTTATTACCCTCCTATTAATCAGAATCAAATTCATGAAGAGGGAGAGGAAATAGCAATTTGTTATTTTTATGAAATTGTGAAGTTTTAACCATTAAGGGCCGGTTGCACCAACAAAGGTTAAGCTAAACCTAAGGTTAACCTTGAGTTAACCACGGAAAAGCATTGCA